>CAUYRH010006700.1:0-12702 GCA_963574655.1 Perodicticus potto
GCGCCCGCCTGTGGTCCCAGGTACTTGGGAGGCAGAGGCAAGAGACTCGCTTGAGCCCAGGAATTGGAGGTTGCTGTGAGCTGTGATGCCACAGCACTCTCTCCAGGGTGACAGCTTGAGGCTCTGTCTCAAAAAAAAAAAAAAGGAGTCAGGGGCAAACAACCTCCGTAGACTCTCAGTGATTAGCGGAATCCAGTTTGTGCAGATACCTGATGGGCCATATAGTCATGGAAAGATCTCACTGACAGACCCTGGGTTCTTTTAGGTCATTGGAGGGTGATTTTAATTATCATATAAATAGTGTGAATATGAGCGTGGGAGTTTTATTACCCATTCCCTGGTGGTGGTTTGAGCATTTTCTCTGGGTGGTTCAATGTCCGTTTTGATACTACTAGAAATTGTTCTTACTCAGGGCAGAATGTTTTTTCCCTTTTTAGTGAAAAAAAATTTTTTTTTTTTTGGTAGAGACAGAGTCTCACTTTATCACCCTCAGTAGAGTGCTGTGGCATCACATAGCTCACAGCAACCTCCAGCTCCTGGGCTTAGGCGATTCTCTTGCCTCAGCCTCCCGAATAGCTAGGACTATAAGTGCCTGCCACAATGCCTGGATATTTTTTTGTTGCAGTTTGGCCAGGGCCGGGTTTGAACCTGCCACCCTTGGTAAATGTGACTGGCACCCTGCCCACTGAGCCATAGGCGCCGCCCCAAAAAACTTGTTTTTTTCCTCTTTGATGAAGTAAGTGACAATATTTATGGTAAGGTCAATCATTTGTGTTAAAACAAACTGATTGTCATCATTTGCCAGTCAGTATTTAATGCAATTTGAGAGAGAGAGAGGCAGAGACAGGGAGAGAGATAATATGCACTGGGCGAGGAAGCAGTCAGGAGACCCAGGTTCGAGTCCTGGACTCTTCCTAAGTCTTTGTTTGATCTTAGTCAAGCCATTTGCTTGGGGCTGAGGGTTACCTCTTCAGGGATCTTGCAATGTACAGGAGTTTCTCCATATAGAGTAGTCAAAGCCTGTAATATGGGTATTATATATTAAGACTCAACTTGTAGTTTGGTAGAACTGCATTCTTCTTTTGTTTCAGACCCAGTTGCTTTGGCTGGATTTTATATTTTTGGTATTACATTCAAATACCATGTTATCTTCTGGTTGTGTTTTCTTTTCTTTCTTTCCTTCTTGCTCCAGGAAGAAGGGTTTTCTGTGTAGGATGGAAATGGAAACTAAAGGAAGCATAGGATCTGGAAGTAATTTTCAGCAGCAGAGAAATTAAAAAGAAAGGGGAAATAGGCATTTTGGTGCTAGCCAGGTGACGGGAACACAGGAGTGTGTTCTTGCTTTTTCTCAGTAATTGGATCCATTATACACAGATTACCTTTTCCCTGGGACTTCGTGGGTAAAAGAAAGCACAAAGCAGATCGGGGTGTCCAATACTGAGCATGTCGAGTTGACGTTTAAATGCGGATTGTCTGCTTTTCATTTTTATGATATAATTTCAAATCAGATCAAAATGCTGCCCATGGGCTCCTCATTCAGTGACTCTTGTCTGCTTCTCTACCAGACTTCCTCCCCAGGCCTCTGTTTGACTCACAAATGCTCAGTACCACTCGGAATGTGGGAATATCTGCAAAATGTCAGCCTTGAGTAGGAAAGTCGTCTCGTCAAACAGAAGGCCTGGTCAAATGCCTTTCGATTTGGTTTTTAAAGCTGGTGTGGCACAGCTGGGAATTCCCAGGCCCGAGCACTATGGTAGGATAGAGTCTGTCATTCCAGGAATGGTTTCTTCTGGTATCATTTCTTAAAACACATTTTGCTTATAGACATCCTCCTTTTTCTTGTTTCTCGAGAGTTGCCATGGGTGGTGGTTCTCAGAGCAGCCTGGGCCTGCGTGCCGGCAGTCTATGTTCTCAGGTGGTGACCTCCCCTCTTCTAAGAGAGGACATATCTGCCTACATTTTATGACTTTTTTTAGTCATTCGTATGTGGATTTTGAGATGCCCTTGGTAGAATGGATGCTTCCTTTGCTAACTCATTTCTATACCTATGACCAGAGATTCATATGCATCTATGTTTTAAAATTTGTCCTAGTATTTGTCAACTGCTTGGTTTAATGTTTGAAATGGATTTATTACTCAGCAATATTTTTTGGCACCTGCTGCATATAGGTGGGTCCCTCATGAAATGCAAGGGCTGGTGGTACCAGTTGGGAAAGTAGGTTAAGTGTAATGGAATGGACAGCAAAGTCCCACAGACACATTTTATTCAGCTGAGACAAAAAAAAAAAAAAAAAAAAAATTCAAATCACATTTTACCGTTCAAAGTTTATACATTCATCTGAGGTGCTAGGGAAAAAGCCTATAGTGTTAGAAATGGGTTTATTTGTAAATAAAACTATCACCAGACTTCTGTGTCAAATTTAATTTCTTAAAAGTGTTCTTAGAAAGAGGAACTTTTCTAGGGAGTATGAAGCCTATTTTTGTCTTTAACTAATAGGGTCATTAGTTACCCACTAATAGGGTCATTTTTTACATTTTTCCTTTTGTGTATCCTTTTGCTCTCTAAGCTGTTTTTTTTTTGTTGTTGTTGTTTGTTTGTTTGTTTTGAGACAGAATCTCATTTTATTGCTCTTGGTATAGTGCTGGGGCGTCACAGCTCACAGCAACCTCCAACTCTTGGGCTTAGGTGATTCTCTTGCTTCAGCCTCCCAAGTAGCTGGGACTACAGGCACCCGCCATAACGCCCAGCTATTTTTTTGTTTCGGTTTGGCCGGGGCCTGGTTCGAACCTGCCACCCTCAGTGTATGGGACTGGCACCCCACCCACTGAGCCACAGGCACCGCCCTCTCTAAGGTATTATTAAAAACATACAAAGTTCAATGTTAGGATGGATGGCACACCTCTTGGGGTTGGGTCACAATTATAAGAGGGACTTTACTTACCAAATGCAAACATTGTAACCTTATTCTTTGTACTCTCAATTAACCTGAAACAATAAAAATAAAATATTTGGCTTAAAAAACAAAACAAAACAAAACATACAAAGTGCCACACACACAACCCTTGCACACGGTTGCTTATAGCAACTTTATCCATAATCGCCAAAACTTAGAAGCATCTAAGAGGTCCTTGTATTGGTGAGTGGAGAAATGAACTTCCAGACAGTGGAATATTATTCAGCACTAAACAGAAATGAGCAATGAAGCATGAAAACATACACCAGAACCCTAAATATGGCAGCTGGAGACTAGAGAGAAAGGAAAGGTGAATAAGAGGACTTTTAGGTGGCAAAAATGCTCTGTAAGAGACTGTGATGGTGGATACATGTTATACACTTGTCTTAATCCATAAAATATACAGCTCCAAGTGTGAACCCTGATGTAAACTGTGGACTTTGGGTGATAATGTTGGGTGGATTTAGGTTCATTGATGGAAATAAATGGACCACTCTGGTGGGGATGTTGGTCATGGGGGAGGCTGTGGATATGGAGTAGGGGGTACCTGGAAACTCTCTGTCCTTTCTGCCTAATTTTGCTGTGAACCTTAAACTGCTCTGTAAAATAAAATCTATTAGAAAACAGCAACAGCTTCCAAACCAACGTTGAGACACAGCACTGAATTCTTTTCATGGTATCCATCAAAGGTTCTCTTGACCTCTATTATTTCTCGAAGTTCATTGCCTCCCTTCTGCTTGGGCAGCAGTTGGTGAGAAATGGGGAGAATCCCTTGTTATTAGGAGATTCTGATAACTCGGAAAACTGGAATAAGACGAGCACGGGGATTTTCCGTGGTGGCGTCATAGCTGTGAAGGAACCGACCCTAAGTTCCTGTTTTCTTCCTTCTGGTTGTGTGTTGTGGCCATGTGGATACTAAGGATGCCTTTTCTGGGGAACTGATTCTTACAGTAGATTCCACGTTGGCCAAACTCTCCTGCGTAGGGGATGGTCAAGGACAGTTGGGCTTGGAAAGTATTTGAAAGTACTTTGGCCTGGGGACTAGAATCGGCCAAACCCTGCCTGGATCATCTTACCCCTCTCCTGAGGAGTTGCCAGGGAGCTCCGTGCACAGCGCGCCAGCCCGGAATGGCGTCATTACAAGGAGTTTTCAGGAAGTTTAGACCCATGTTCTTTCTTCTTGAGGTTTGTCTTTCAGTTTTGAAATCACTCTCCATGTGCTCAGCAAATAAGCACTGACTGGGACAGAGTAGGGACCAAGGGAAGGCCCTACACTCACGTAACTGACATTCTGGAGGCAGAAGAATAGACACAAAGCAAGTACAGTTGGCTCTTGGTATCCCCCAGGGGATTGGTTCCAGGACCCTGCCCCACAAGGGAACCAAAATCCCCTGATTTTAAGTCCTGCGTGTAAAATGGTGTAGCATTTGCATATAACCTATGCACATCCTCCCATATACTTTAAATCATCTCCAGATTACTTATAATTCCTAATAGAAAGTAAATGTTATGTTAATAGTTGTTCACCTTTTAAAAAATATTTTGATCCATAGCTCATTGTAGCTCCGATGGCTGTGGGGGTGGGAGGTGGACTTTACTGACAGCTTGTCCTATGCTGGAAGGTGAGGCCACAGTGGAGACCCACAAAGCGAGGAAGCATTGGGTGTTTGAACTTTTGAATGGGGGGTTAGGAAGGCCCCACTGCATGGGTAACACTGGAGCTAAGATGGCAAGGGGTGGAGGGAGCGAGCCTTGCCAGTGGCAGAGGGCAGAGGGCAGGGGTTGGGGACAGGGGCTGGCATATTGGAAGACTAGCATGGACACCAAGGGGCTTGGGTGCAGAAAGTGAACGGGAAGGTCAGGAGATTCAGATCAAGAAGGTGGGCAGGGCAGGGTCTGGTAGGACTGCCGGTGAGATGAGAAGCCTTTGAGGGTTGTGGGTAGAACTAGGGAGACATGATCTGCTGTAGGGCGTAGGCTCTGTTGGCCGTGTGGGGAGGAGGCTGTGCCATGTCCTCATTTGGACCATGGCTCCCAGGAATCCTTGTGTTGGAGCCTTGATTAGACTTTGCTATTGCACACACAGTCCAGATCCCACTGGTGCTTTTAGGTCAAGTTTTTTTCAACTTCTATAGACACAAATCTCTATTTGCTGAGAAAAGGGACTTCTGTCCTGAGAGGGTGGTTATGATTATTTCTAGAATGCATTCAAGAATGACTGAAAAATGTTCGCAGACACTTTAGGGTTCCCTGCAGCCCATGTCTCACTTACCTGCAAAACAGAAAGCTCGTCCTGCCCACCTCTAGCTCGGTTTTGCCTGTTAGAGCCCCTGCCTTGCCTGTGAGCAGATTCCACCTGCCTTTCCACTGGTCGCTTCCCTTTTTGGTTCAGGCTGGTCATCTGGAGTTTTAGTTCTAGAAGAAGTGAACCATTTGTCATATGTGTTTCTTTCTGACCGGAGCCACGTATTAAATCGTGGCTTGAACACATCTGGCAGATCTCCAAGTTTTTCAGAAATCCAGACCTGAATTTTTTAGCTTGTGACCCTGTTAGCCCGTTTTAAGTGGCCTGTGGTAAACTTGTCCACAGATGTTACCATACCCCTATACTTTGAACAAAATAATAATAACTTTCACATCTCATCCTCTTTTCATCAAAGGATCTTAAGAACCAAGTGCATATTAATTAAACCTCACATCACTGGAAGGTAGGGAAGAGATGGAGGGCAATGCTTTAATCACCACTGCAGAGAACTCAGAGGGGTGGCCTCTGGGCCCCACACGGGACCAAATGCCTTTCATCTAGCATCTTAAATACTTCCCAAATATTAGCTGGTGGGAAGTTCATTATCACACACATCTGTGGGATTGGGGAACATCCCGGGATACTAGGAGCTTGCCCTGGCTTTCAGTATTGCCATGGCAGAGGGTTTCTTTTTTTCTGGTTCAAGGATGTGTGGGTTGTCTGGAGTCTCATGGTATGGACTGAGGGGTGCTATAACAGACTGGTAAGCCTGTTTGGTTTTTTTTTTTTTATCTTTAAATACATGTATTTTATTATTCTTCATTACATTATTTCCCCTCCCCCCACCCGTCCGTGATAAGACAGAATTGGTTTACAGAAAAGAATACGGAAAACACCAAATCTCCTGGTAGTGGGAGAGATTTCAAGTAGGGAGAGAGAAGCTCTCTCCGTTCCTCTCCCAGTCTTTCCCCGTCTCCTCCTCTAGGCCTCTAGCCTCAGGGTATATATAGGTGTATGGGTTCCTTGGCCAGGAAACGAATGAATGCAGTTCCTCCCGCCGGGGGGAAGGTGAATGAGTGCATCAATGAATGGACACAGTCCATCCATGGAAATCAGGCCTAGGAAATTCACAAGAAACTGCCCTAGGCATAGGAACTGGGGGTTCCACATTTAGTCCCAAGTGTAAAGTGAAGGAGACACCAAGGCACAAGTGTCTCCTCAGCAGTTGTCCAGCCTTTTTGGCTATTGGAGCCTCCGGTGGGCGTTGTAGGTCCCCCTTCTTGCCTGTCATCCAGCCCACTGGCTCTTCAGCTGGTTGCCGCAGCACCAACACCACCAAGGAGGAGGCGGCAGGTCCGCCAGCTCCGCTGAGCTGGGCCCCTAGCATTTTTCATATGCCAGCAAGGTACAGGAGATACCACCTATTCCAAAACCTTCGTTTTTCTTCCCCCAGTTTTTATTCTGAAATATTTCAAACCTATAGTTATCCTGAAAGAAAAAAACACAAAGTCCATGTATTCTTTACCTATATTTAGCTTTTTTTTTTTTTTTTTGAGACAGAGCCTCAACCTGGATAGAGTGCGGTGCCATCACAGCTCACAGCAACCTCCAATTCCTAGGCTCAAGCGAGTCTCCTGCCTCCACCTCCCAAGTAGCTGGGACTACAGGCACCCGCCACAATGCCCGGCCATTTTTTGGTTGCAGTTGTCATTGTTGTTTGGCGGGCCCAGGCTGGATTCGAACCCGCCAGCTCAGGTGTCTTAACCCGTTGAGCCACAGGCGCCAAGCCTAGATTTAGCATTTTTAACATTTGCTTTCTCTCTCTCTCTTTTTCTTTATCCTCTCTCTGGCTTATTCTTTTGAGATATCTGACTGTCTGCGTGTCTGTGTATACATTTACAAACACACATACACACACAGATGGGATGAACCTTTTGAAAGTGAATTGCAGACATCTTGACACTTCACCTTCAATACTCTATCATGCATTTCCTAAAAAGAAGACCATTTTTCCTAAACACCACAATATCATTATCACACCCATGAGATTTAACATTACTACAAATATTACCTAAAATATAGCCCTGATCTTTCCAATTGTCCCCTAAATACCTTTGAAAGCTCCCCCGTCACCCTCAAGTCCAATCAAAGATCAAGTGTTACATTTTTACATAAGATTGTCATGTCTCTTTTTTAATTTAGACAAGTCTCCTCGCCTTTTTTTTTTGTTTGTTTGTCTTTTCATGATTTTGACATTTTGAAGAGTCCTGGCCACACGTATGGTGCATAATGCAAGGGTACATGTCGGATCTATTAAGTATAGAGTATAAATGTCTTTTTCTTGAGACAGGCCTCAATCTGTCGCCCTGGGTAGAGTGCTGTGACATCACAGCTCACAGCAACCTCCAACTCCTGGGCTGAAGTAATTCTCCTGCCTCCGCCTCCCAAGTAGCTGGGATTACAGGTGCCTGCCACAACGCCCGGCTATTTTTTGGTTGTAGCCGTCATTGTTGTTTGGTGGGCCCAGGCTGGACTCGAACACTGGCCAGCTCAGGTGTATGTGGCTGGCGCCTTAGCTGCTTGAGCCACAGGCCCTGAGCTGTATAAATGTCTTAACACAATAATTAAGTAAATGAGACAAGGTATATATTAACTAGTGTAATGTAAACACTCTTAATTCTATATGAAATCAGCACATTGTACCCCATAAATTCATTAATGTATACATGATCTATGTTTATGATTTAATAAAAAAATTAAAAATAATAATAAAAAAATGAAGAGTCCAGGCAAACAGAGAAATATCACCTTCTATCCTTTGCAGAGTGGCCCTGATCTGGACGTGTTTAGATATCTTTTCTGGTAAGAATACTATAGAGGAGGTCTTGTGTATTTCCCATTGCAGGTCATCAGGAGGTATGTCGTGTCATTTTGTCCTACGATTAATGATACTAAGTGCGCCTGCTTGGTTCAGGTGGTATTTATCAGATTCCTGTATTGTAATGGTACTTCTTTTACCCTTTGTAATTAATAGGGGATGGAAGGAAGAGGGGTAGTACTTTGAGACTAGGAAATATTCTGTTCCCCAGCAACCTTCATCCAACGGTGTAGCAACTATTGATGCTCCTTGCTTAGGGCAGTTATTACATTGGTGGTTTTAAAATGGTGATTTTCTGATTATATGACTCCTTCTACATTTAATTAGCTGGCATTTATTTGTAAAAAAAATAAACAAGATCCTCCTCTTACATTTTTAAAAAGTTTGACTATAAATTATAGATAACTTCTTTTGTTATTTTGTTTAGGATTATAATGCTTTATTAGCATCATTTTTTTTATTTTTTATTTTTGCAGTTTTTGGCTGGGGCTGAGTTTTGAACCCACCAACTCCAGCATATGGGGCCGGCGTCCTACTCCTTTGAGCCACAGGTGCCGCCCCTATCATCATTATTTTTGATGCTCAAATTGTTCCAAATTTGGCCGGTGGAGTCAAATATCTTTAACATTTGATTATTTATGTTGACTCCTATTATTATTATTCCAGGGAAATAGTAGTTCTATGCTGTGGGTAGGGAAACTTTTTTTTTCTCTTTGGAGTGGGGTTTTGGACTAGGTTTCAGATAAGAAATTTGAAGCGTAAACCAGGATAGGATATTCTTGGATGTGTACCCATTTGAAGAATTTCTATTTGGCTTAAGCCACACTTGTTTGTGGAATATAAATAAACAATATGAAGGCTCAGCGCCCATAGCACAGTGGTTACCATGTCAGCCACATACACCTAAGCTGGCAGGTTCAAACCTGGCCTGTGCTAAACAACAATGACAACTACAACAAAAAATAGACAGGTGTTGTGGCAGGTGCCTATAGTCCCAGCTACTGAGGAGGCTGAGGCAAGAGAATCGTTTAAGCCCAAGAGTTTGAGGTTGCTGTGAACTGTGATGCCTTGGCACTCCACCAAGGATGACATAGTGAGACTCAGTCTAAAAAAAAAAAAAAAAATAGCGGTGCCTGTGGCTTAAAGGAGTAGGGTTCCAGCTCCATATGCCAGAAGTGGCAGGTTCAAACCCAGCCCCGGCCAAAAACCAAAAAAAAAAAAAAAAAAGAAAAAAAAAAGAAAAGAAAAGAAACAATAAGAAAAGATGAAGTCATAGAAGCCATCATTTTGTTTGCAGCATGAAATTAGCTGACATTAGAGAATATTTTTTTTATCTTTTCTTTTTTTTTTTTTTGAAGTGGAGTCTTACTCGGTCACCTTGAGTAGAGTGCCATGGCATCATAGCTCACAACAATCTCAAATTCCTGAGTTTGATTGATCCTCTTGCCTCAACCTCCTGAATAGCTGGGATTACAGGTGTGCACCATAATGCCCAGCTAGTTTGTCTGTTTTTTAGTAGAGACTGGTTCTCTCTCCTCCTCAGGCCGGTGTTGAATTCCTGAGCTCAGGCGATTCACCCCTCTTGTCCTCCCACAGTGGTGCAATTATAGGCGTGAGCCACTGCGCTGGCTTGAGAATGTTTTGAGAATGAAGCCTGCACACTGTATCCCATGATTGAACTAATGTGCACAGCTATGATTCAATAAAAAAAGAATAAATAAACTTAGAAACCTCCAAGGCAACACTAACCTTGTGAGAGGCAATATGGTTTACAGAAACAGGGCTTTGTAGCTATATGTGCCTGGGTTCAAACCCCAAGTTTTTCCCATATATGTGACCAGGGACAAATTATTTCATCTTTCTCATCTCAGTTTCCTTATGCATATAATGGGAATGCTGTTACCCAGTCAAAAGATTTTGCATTATTAAGAATAAGTAGTTGTAGTGCTTGTCAAGAGGTAGGCACTCAGAGCAAGTCACTCCTTTAGAAAAGAAAGGAGAACTTAGAGAAGGAAACTTAGTTGGGTTATAAGAGTGGCTGAAAGGCTGCATTGAAGTAGCTAAACAAATGTAAGTAAATTGGCTACAGCAAGGTTAAGGACAGACTATAACTATTTCCACTGCTCACATAAGCTGGTAGTGAATGCCTCTCAAATACTGGCATATAAGCTCTATAGGTTGGGAATTTCCATCTGTTACATTCATTGTTTTGTCCCTAGGATCTGAAAAATAGCTCATTAGATATCTTTTGAATGAACAAATAAATATACAAATGAATGAATACAGCTTACCGATGAAACAGAGAAATATCTGCTTCTATCCTTTGCTACCTTTTCTAGAGTTGGCTTTCTCTGACACGAAGTGATGCGTCTGTCAGCTACCAGCAAGTTATTCTGCCTAACAGATCATCCTGAAGCTCAGTTGCTCAAAACAACTATCCTTTATTTTCATGCTCGTGGGATACAGGTTAGCTAAACCTTGAACTGAGCAAAGCTAGCCCTTGGCTTTGGGCTCCAAGCTTCAGGTTGGATTCAGTTGTGTTTTGTATGTCTCTCATCCTCCTTGAACCTGGAGGTGGAAGTGATCTGTTTCCTGTATCTTGGTCTGGGGTACAAGCTACCAGGAATAAGAAAGGAGCCATTTCTCTCTCTTCCTCTTTTTTTTTGCTCCCACTTCAGTGAGCATCAGTATATGAACCTCTTAATGGATGGTCTTTTATCTCATGAACTTTCTGGAACAGACTTGATTAAATTCTTGGTCAAGAGCTCTTGTTCTCAGTTTTCACAGGGGAAAGGGCAGGGGGTGGTTTATTCCCTACATCTCTAGACATGCATAATAAATCGTGTAGGATGAAGAAAATATGGCGTGATTACAACAGACCTTTATTGTTTTTCTTACCCCCCTTTTTTTGAGACAGAGTCTCACTCTGTCACCTGGGCTAGAGTGCAGTGGCATCTTCATAGCTCACTACAACCTCAAATTCCTGTGTTCAAGCGATCCTCCTGCTCCAGCCTCCCAAGTAGCTGGGACTATGGGTGTGTGCTACCTACCACTCCTGGATAGTTTTTTTTATTTTTAGTAGAGACAGGGTCTCACTCTCACTCGGGCTGGTCTCAAACTCCTGAGCTTAAGCAATCTTCCCTCTTCAGCCTTCCCAATTGCTAGGGTTACAGGCATAAGCCACCTGCCCTGGCCTTTCTCCCTCTATCTATACCCCACATTCCCTGTGTCACCAGCTGCCCTGCGTCTTAGTGCAGATGACTTTGTAGGGGAAGCCACGAGACAGGAGAGCCTGCAGCCTCTACTTGCCATCTTGTCCCTATCCCCGCCTGCCTCTGCCTTCTTCCATTTCCCCGTCTAAGGCAGATTCTGATATCTCTTCTAAACCCCCTTTCCAGATTTTCAGTATACCAAATGGCCCCCTTTCTCTCTTCTTTCTTCATTTTTTTTCTCCTCACTGGTGCTTTTTTCCTTGGCTATTTAAGTCTCTTCCATCTTAAAATCTCATGCTTGACCTCGAGTCACCCTCTGAACACTGCCCCACAGAGTTGTCTATGGCACTCTAATTAAAAAAGGAGAGATGACTCCTGTGGGAAATGGCAGTCCCTGGGAAATAAAGCTAGTTAAGAAAGGGGATGGCAGATAATGAGATAAATGTATAATTGTTTGATGGTGAAGGAAACAATCAACAAGGAATAGATCTAATAAATAATTTCAAGAAGGTTGCTGGTCACTGTATAAAAACTAACAGTGGTTGTTGATACTAGCAATGACCACCTAAAATGTAATTAAAAATGTGAATGTTCCAAATAGTCATCAAAATCATAAAATATGTAGGAATTAGCCTAACCAAGTATTGCGAACAGAATGGTGTTTCTCCAGAATTCATGTTGTGGTCTTAACTCGCAATACCTTAGAATGAGGCTAGGTTTAGAAATAGGGTCTTTATAGAGGTAGTTAAGTTAACATGAGGTCCTTAAAGTGGGCCTTACTCCAATGTGACTGGTAAAGAAGAGATTAGGACGCAGGCACACAGAGAGAAGACCATATGAAGACAGTGAAAAAATGACTATCTACAGGCCATCAAGAGAGGCCTCAGAAGGCCCAACCCTGCTAACACCTTGATCTTGGACTTCAGTCTCCAGAACTGTAAGAAAATAAATTTCTGTTGTTGAGGCTGCAAGTCTGTGGTACATCGTTCCAGTGGTCCTGGCAAACTAATAAGACTTCTGTTGATACAGAAGTTCCTAAGCAGGTTTCTTCCCCTTCCTTTTGCTTGGCCTCCTATCCTACACAGTTTGGTCCTTAGCCATTGGGTGGGGCAGAGCAGTGTGGGCTTCTCTGGTTTGGGGATGGGAGCCAGTGGCAGAGTGAACCAAACGCAAAGAGGCAGAGAGTGTAAAATATACTCAGCCCCATGTAAAGCAGGGTGCAAACCCGGGGCGGTGGGAGAGACAAGCTTTAAGAAATGGCCTCCTACACCGGAGCAACTTTTTCTGTACTTCTCTCTAATCCTGGTCTTTTATCTCCCCAATCCATAACTATACAGGGGGTGTCTGGACAGCTGGTTACCAAATTTTTCTCCCAGCCTCTAAGCTGCAATTGGGAAGACTTGCTGTTCTCTC
>CAUYRH010006703.1:0-44381 GCA_963574655.1 Perodicticus potto
CAGCCCACCACCAAATACTGGCAGCTCTTTCTGGCTCAGTGGCCTAGTCTGGGGCCCCAGGCAACACTCAAAACCCCCCACACTCCTGCCCAAGTTCTCCCAAGGCAGTTCAACCGAGTGCCAAGTCCAAAAGAAACCCAAAGAGCTCACAGGCAAGGCCTTTCCAGCCTGCAGTCCCACTGTTGCCCCACCCATAGCCGCCGTCAGGATCAGACCAAATGAATAGACGCAACCACTTGCCCAGTCTCCGCCATTTTTGCCTTCCTCGGGGTGTCCAGAAGCCTCACGCTGTCTCCCTGTGTCCCCAAAGGGAAGTTCCTGGGTAGATCCCGCCTGCCAGAGATGCCTGAAGTCCTCTCTCCCCAGTCTCACCGTGCCCAGCCGCAAGGAAGCTGTTACTCAGCTGCCATCTTGCTCCACCTAGTCCTATTGTTATTTTTTAACTTAACAACCAGCTTTTTTAAATTTTCATATTAATATAAAGGCACAGATGATTACGTTACATTGCTTGTGTTTGTTAGGTAAAGTCCAAGTTGTAGTTGAACCCTTTGCCCGGGAGTTGTGCCATGTACCCCTACATTGTGCCCATTAGGTGGGAGATCACCATCCCCCTCCCTCTTCATCTCTCTTCTCTCCCTTTTTATTTCTACCCCTACTTGAGTCAAATTGTGTTTTTCTCTCCTGTGAGTGTGTATTAGTTCTCTACTGGCTTCAGATTAGTATTCAGTGCATTGGATTCTCGTTTTTCCATTCCTGTGGTACTTTACTAAGGAGAATGTGTTTCAACTATATCCAGGTAAACACAAAAGATGTAAAGTCTCCGTCTTTTCTTATGGCGGAATAGTACTCCATAGTATACATATACCACAGATTATTAATCCATTCATGGGTTGATGGGCACTTAGGTTGGTTTCTCTTGGTGATTGTGAATTGAGCTACAATAAACATCCTAGTGTAGATGTCCTTATAGTAGAATGTTTTATTTCTTCGGGGTAGATACCTAGTAATGGGATTGTGGGATCAAATTCAAGGTCTACCTTTAGCTCTTTGAGGATACTCCATACTTCTTTCTGCAGAGGATTGATAACCAGCTTTAACAAGGAGGGGAGGAAGATGGGGAGGACACCAGAGGTGAAAGATGAACCGTGATTCCAAATAATATGTCTACATTGTATCAAATGAAACTAGGATATTGCAATGTCCCTGCATTCAACATTGTACTAAATTTTAGGGATGATATTTAAATTCTCAAATGAAAAAAAAGGCAAAACCCCTGCCCACTAGTAAGTAAAGTGGCCTCAGGTTTCAGGTAGCCTCAGATAGACCCTGGGCATATATGATATCCTAGTCTTTATTCCTAACAGGGTCCAGTTTAGAAAATAAATTATATGGTCAGAATATGAAAGGACGAATAGTTTATCTTATGGCTAACTTATGCAGGAAACTGGAACTAGCACTTGACTGTCTAAATGTAACATTTTTTGAAATTCTAGATTCTTTCATTCTGAGGTAAAAGCTTTTATTATACTTTTGGAAGCAGTTGAACACCTTTGTAATTCTGGGAATTTCCAACATGTGAGGAAGACCTCTTATCTTAAAAGGTAATGTGATGTTGGCAAATTACTGACTTTGATGATTGGCTATGATCTCATGCTTCAAAAAATATGGGCAGTGATCAGACTGTCCTCACAAAATATATTTTGTGTATTGCTATTTTCATATATTCTGCTAAAAGGTAAAATTTCACTCAAAAAGAAATTAGAATATAGTTGTTAATTTTGTAAAATAAATTTTAGTACGTATATTTAAGGCTTGCAATGTGATCTTATAGGATACATACGTATCAATAGTAAAACAGTTATCTGAAATTGTTAATTTTATAAATCATTACTTGTGAAAATATCTTTCTGTTTTCCATTCAAATAGACCTACTACTACATTCGATTATCAAAATATGTTCTTGGGAATATAAAAAACACATTGGGTTTTATAAAAAGATAATTACCCCAAAGTTACCCAGAAAGATATCCCTTTATTTGGACAAATTACAGTTTTATTTGTAAATATACCTGAATATCCATATTAGAAGTCTGATTAATTCCTAGGGATACTTGCTACTTTCATGTTTCCTTCTATATCTTTGGACAGTCTGTTCACCAGCTATCTACCTATTATTTAGTCAGTATTTTCACTTATTTCCAGTGGATTACTTACTTGTTCTCAAAAACAGATAAGATTTAACTGGCAGTTGAGCAAGATCAGTAGATGTGCTCAGAAGCAAACAGGGGCTACTAGCCATGCCTCTGGGGAGAGTCTGGAGGCTGTGCACTTACAAAAAGCATGTGACCAAGAAGCCTGTAAAGTTACTCACAATCATCACCTAAGAAAGTCCTACCAGGGGAGGTTTTATGAGCCGTAAACTCTCTTCATGAGGACCTAAACAGAATAACTTTATTTTTTTAATTTTTTTTTTTTTTCAGCGTATTCTGAGTACATGTTTTGCTTACATACTTTGTGTATATATGGGATCAAAGTTATAAGTGTGCCCTTCACCCAGATGGCATGTGCTGTAACCAATAGCTGTGAATTTACCCATTCCCTTCTCCCTCCACTCCCCTAGATGGATTTTCATTGAGATTTACTTCCACATGTGCACTTGAGTGTTGATCAATTAGTTCCAATTTGATATTTTTACTTGCTTGTTTCTCCATTCTTGCGATGTTTCACTTAAAAGAGTGGTTTCCTGTTTCTTCCAGATAGGCTGAGTATTATTCCATAGTATTCATATACCACATTTTATTAATATATTCACATGTCAGTGGGCACTTGGGTTGTTTCCACATTTTGTTTGACTGAATTACGCTAAAAACACCCAAGTGTAGGTGTCCTTTTTATAAAATGGCCTTTTTCCTTTGGGTGTATACCTAGCAATGGAATTGCTGGGTCAAATAGTAGGTATCCTTTAAGTTCTTTGAGGTATCTCTGTTCAATTTTTTATACACCAACAGTGTAGAAGAGTTCCTTTCTCTCCACATCCACAATGGAATCTTTGTTTTGGAATTTTTTGATATGAACCATTCTCACTGGAGATAGGTGATAGCTCATTATAGATTTAAATGGCATTACTCTAATATTTAGAGACATGGAGCATTTTTTTCATGAGTTTTTAGGCATTAGCATATCTTCACTTGAAAAGTTTCTATTCATGTCTTCTGACCACTTTTTAATGGGGTTATTTGATTGTTTCTTGCTGATTTTCTTGACTTCTTTGTAGTTAGAATGACTATACTACCCAAAGTGATTTACAGATTCAAGGCAATTCCCATTAAAATACTAACACCATTTTTCTCACATCTATGAAGTTCTATACTTCCCAAGGGAACCAAGAAAGACCCCAAATAGACAATGCAACTTTCAGTAATCAGAACAAAGCTGGAGTCATCACTTCACCAGACTTAAAGCTATACTAGAGGGCTAGGATAACCTTGGTATAGGCACAAAAACAGAGACATCCACTTATGGAACAGAACAGAGAATTTAAATATGTGATCATCCTCAAATTCCCATCTGATTTTTGACAAAACACATAAAAACACACAGGGGTAAATATTCCCTGTTCAACAAATGGTGCTGGGGAAACTGCATAGCCACCTGTAAAAGACCGAAACAGAATCCACCCCTCTCACTACTCACAAAAATTAATTCACAAGGTATAAATGACTTAAATTTAGATCAGGGAACTATAAGAATCCTCGAAGAAAATGTTGGAAAAACTTACAGATATCAACCGAGGCAAAGAATTCATGAAGAAGACCCCCAAAGCAATCACAGCATCAACAATAAAAAATATATAAATGGGACATAATCAAATTAAAATTCTTCTGCACAGCCAAGGACACAGTCAAAAGAACAATGGGAGAAAATACTCACACGCTAATTATCTGACAAAGGACTGATGACCAGAATCCTCAAGGAAGTTAGAACAACTTAAAGCCAGTGTTCCCAAGAAGGGCGGGCAGGAGGCGGGATCTCACCTAATGGGCACGTTGTAAGGGTGTATAACACGCCCCCTGGGTGGGGGGGCTCTTCTACAAATGCAACTTTATCCTGTAAGTGAGAACAATGTAACCTAAATGTTGTACCCTCACATTAATTTGAATAAAGTATTTAAAAAGCCAGTGTTCCACACCGTGCGTGCAATGCGTACAGCTCTCTCTCAGGTCCAGTGTTTATGCCTGCCATGTTTAACGTATCCTGGAGTGGCAAGTGCCAACGACCACCTACCCCACTCTCCTGCTCTCCCCAGCACGGATTGAGAGCTCCATGGACTCATTCTCATCAATAAACAGTGCCATTTGCAATTCCTCCTCAGTACTCTATATTTTTCTATTTGTTTTTACGTTATTTCCTTTTTTGTTTAAAATCTCACTTCTACACATAATAATTTAAAATGAAAACAAAAGCAAACATTTTACGACATCTCCGTTTAATTATCTCTGACATTTGGAATTTGCTTTATTCCGAAGCATTTAATTATATAAAAGGGCATTTGTAATCTTTGATTTAGTTTTTCCTATATTGCTCCTTGTGGATTAAATGTCCTAATTTTCTATTTTATTTTCTTCATTTTTTCCAGGACATCAAGGAAAATTGAAATCTTGATTAAAAGTACATCATTTAAGTAAATTATAGAGACTAATTACTTTTGGGGTGGAATTATTCATCTTAAGTATCTGGATACAATTGATACAGGCAGACTGGTTAGATGACTACTTTGGAATCTTAAAAATATGATTATTTTGGCTCAGCACCTGTAGCACAGTGGTTATAGTGCCAGCCACATACATCAAGGGTGGCGGGTTCCAACCTGGCCCAGGTCAGCTAAAAAGCACGATGACAACTGTAACAAAAAATAGCCAGGCGTTGTGGTGGGCACCTGTAGTCCCAGCTACTTGGAAGCCTGAGGTAAGGGAATCACTGAAGCACAAGAGTTGGAAGTTGCTCTGAGCTGTGACAACACAGCACTCTACCAAGGGCAACAAAGTGAGACTCTTGTCTCAAAAAAAAAAAAAATATATATATATATATATATATATGAAATTATTTTGTTCATATACAAATAGAACTCTATTTTGTTCTGTGTTAATATTTATTTGTATGCTTCAACTTGCTTTAGAGATTTACAGTAAGTTCTTGGGTTTTAAATAATTATTTCATTTTTGCCAACATCTCCCAAGAGTTCCTCCACTACAAGTATATTTTGGAAACTATCTTATAAAAGTCCAGCACTAAGTATGGCGCCTCACACCTGTCATCCCAGCACTCTGGGAGGTAAAGAGGGAGGATGGCTTGAAGCCAGGAATTCAAGCCACTTATTTCCTTCATTCTTATATGGACAACCCAACCGTTTGCATAACACTAGGCCAGAAAGTTCAACAGAATGCTATTTGATGTGCCTTAACTTCAGCAATCAAGAGATACTCTACCCAAAGTTTAGTAATTGTCCCTGAGGCCGAATGAACAGTGAGTAACAGTGGTGGTTTGAGTGAAAAGGAAAGAGAAGCTTGTTAATTTGCCAGCAAATGAGGATGGTGACTTTCATCTTTAAAGAGCAACCATCCCAGCTCAGTGCCCGTAGCTCAGTGGTTAGGGCACCAGCCACATATATCAGGGCTGGCAGGTTCAAACCCAGCCTGGGCCTGCTAAAAACAACGACAACTACAAAAAAAAAAAAAAAATAGCTGGATGTTGTGGTGGGTACTTATAGTCCCAGCTAATTGGGACGCTGAGGCCAGAGAATTTCTTAAGCCCAAGAGTTTAAGGTTGCTGTGAGCTATGATGTTACAGCACTTTACCAAGGGTGACAAAGTGAGACTCTGTCTCAAACAAACAAACAAAAAAAAAAGACTCACCTCCCCCACTGCCCCAACCTTTAAGCAGAAATATCAGTTTTTCAAAGTGGGGAGGTCTCAGCTCTTGGCTATTGCTGTTTAACTGCAGCATCTCTGGTGAAGGTGGTCTGTGGCCTCTGCCCTCGTCATTCTGTTGAGCCGTCGTTTGTGGTTTAGGAAACTAGAAAGCAAGGAACGAAGAATATTCCTCTGCCCCTGTGATTACTGGTCTTGGGTGGAAATACAGGTTTTAATTCCTCAAAACATGTGAGGGGGGTTTAAAAAGACAACCTGAAAAAGTAGAAAAGGAATTTTTAATCTTAAAATAATAATAAAAGAGTATATAATAGAGTCTTCATTTTTTATTGCTCAGGATAAATAGCTGTTTAACCTCTGATTCATGAAGATTTTAAGAATCAGATGAACTAACATTATCTGGAGGTCTAACGCTCAGTGACTGTTACCTCTAAATTACAAAGATCGATAAATATCCCTAAAGCTTTGAAGTTGATATTTGTATAACATTTCCTAGTCTCCAAAGTAGCCCTAGGTCTCTGCTCTACCACTAAATATCAGTGTGACCTCCACCAGATCACTGAACTTTTATTTGCCTCCTTTTTCCTTATCAAGAAAAGTATGCATCAAATATCCTTTTGGCTCTAACATTTTATAGTGGGCTCAGCGCCCGTAGCTCAGTGGTTAAGGCACCAGCCACATGCACCAGGGCTGGTAGGTTCAAACCTAGCTGAGGCCTATTAAAACAACAATGACAATAAATAACAAAAATTAGCTGGGCATTGTGGCACACACCTGTAGTCCCTATAGCTACTCGGGAGGCTGAGGCAAGAGAATTGCTTAAGCCCAAGAGTTTGAGGTTGCTGTGAGCTATGATGCCTCGGCACTCTACCCAAGGCGATTTAGTGAGACTCTGTATTAAAATAAAATAAAATAAAATAAAATTCTATGGTAATTGTTGTAGTAGGCGCTTATAGTCTTAGCTACTTATGGAGGCTAGGAAAAGAGGATTACTTGCCCAGGAGCCTAGGAGTTTGAGGTTGCTATGAGCTATGACGATACCTCAACACTCTATCCAGAACAACACAGTGAAACTCTGTTTTAAAAAAAAGGATACAGTTCTATGGCCACATGTGCATTATCTTATTTGATCCAACATCTTTCTATTTATCTTACAAGAATTCATCCATACTGTGCATCTGACTTATGCTCTAGAATTTATAAACAACAACTTAGGAGCAAGTACTTATATGCCACACACCCACACATATACCCTTATTTGGAGTGATCGCTGGCCTTAATAAATACCTCGTTAATTCCCTGGTCTTATCAATAAGCATGTTTTTCGTCTTTTGTCACAACCCTAAAGTTCCATGGACAATTTCTTATTTCTATCTTGAATGCTACTAGACTTCTGTAAGAATGTCATTTAGCTAACAATAATTATGGCTAGCTATCAGTTCAGTATTCGTTTCTTCACTCATAAATGTCTGCATAGCCAGTATTTGAATAGTCAAAAGTAATTAAAAAATAAAAACCAAAAATTAAGTTTTGTTCCATTATGAAAAACACAAATCAGTTGAGAAATAAAGCTTAAGACTTAAAAATCTGTAGACAACTTTATTCACCATTTCTAATCCTGTCCCCCTTTCTAAGGTTTTGAAATCACATAGGGACAGTGTTAGCAACTACCCAGGAGGGTGGTTTTAAGGATCACAGGGTCAGGCCTGTGACAGAGGGATGGGTTGTAGCCAGTGTGAAAGGACATTGGTCAGGCTCTGGGAAGTTCTCCCCCCTCTTCAAACTGACCCAAACTGATGAGCCTTTTTCGGCAGCTTCTGTTTGTGTCTGACCCGGCCACAGGAAGAGGAAACCACTACTGACATTACATAGTATTTGCCACAATAATTAATATGGTTTAAAGGGCACATTTTCTGATGACTGCATCACACTGGCACCTTGTATATCCCCCATAGTTCACACTAAGCTTTTATCATTTCACTTTGAATTAATATCTTCAATAGGAAAAACCAGAAATAAAGCACAACACTGCAAGCCCTGCTTCTGACACCAGCTCAAGGAATCATTCACTAGCAGCATGCTGTAGTTAAAAATAAAAATATGTTTGAACATTTACATATTTAAACTATGCAAGTTATTTGATTTCTCCATTTGGATAAAGGATTCGGAATTATTTACATTTGGCTCCCTTGAATATTAAATCTAATCCTCTGTGGCCCCAAATGGTCTCAAGATGTGGATAAGGTGTTAGAGCAATGACATAATAAATTTAGATGATTTATATATTTGAAAAGGCTAGAATTACTATGTGAGAATTACAATGTAACTGTAAGAATGTGGTATCCATGTGTGAGACTAAGTGTTATTGACAAAGCAGAAAACAGTTACAATAACAATTTAAATGTATATCATGAAAACATTGACCTTGTTTGAAAAATAAGGAACATGTGTGAAACATGTGTGCACTGGAATGCCTACAGAATATTAAGGGAGGCATTTTGACTACGAATCGCTAGAATGTATAACTTTACGAATTTCTGCACTGTACTGAAGTTTCACAGGCTTGGGTATTATTCATGTAAAATTCATTTTGGGTTTTTTCTTTTTGTTTGTATGGTTTTTGTAATCCTAAATGCCTACCATTCCAGTAAAGTTTCTTTCTTCTCTCTCTCATTTAGTTAGAATGGATTTTGTTCCCTTTGCCTTTCCATTCCTCCAAAAAGTGGGAGTCATTCTTTAAAATGACTTATTATAGAAACTCTTGCCCATCTTTTCATTTTTTTTCAAAACCACTTTAAAAATTATTATTTCATTTTAGACATATGCACATAAGATACAAAGCAGGGTGTGTTTTAGCATTTTACAGATATGGAAATTGATGGCCAAAGAGGTTACCTGTCTTGCCTGAAGTGCTAAAGTCTGTACTAGAACTTCATTTTTCTTTTTCCTAACTGAATAAATTTTCCACCGGGTTATATCATCTGAAATAACATTTTATCACATATATAGGCTATTTTAACTCATGCTATCATGAAAAGAGTTTACATTTTTTGTATCCACCTCTCTCCTTCCTTTTTCTCTATATATGCCCTTTATACCTGCATTTCCCTTAAACACTCCATTTTTCTGATAATTTCTCTTTTCACTATACACAATGGCGTTTTCATGGTCTGTGCTTTCCTCTCCCTCTGCTTTACCATTTTTAATATCAGAAGACTCAAATATCTTAACCTTTGGCTTAGCTATTAGCATAAAAAAGATAAGCACTTGCACAAGAATGGGATATAATGTGACTTTGAGTGGAGATTGTATTTAGTCACATTTGAGGAAATAAAAATAAATGTTTAATCAGATCAAACAACCTAGGAACTTGAGATGGCATGCAGAAAATGAAACATAGAGATAAAGGTCTTCTTAGAATCACAGGATATCTTTAAAATAACATCTGTAATCTCTACTACAAAACAATCCCCACGGCAGAATAAGTTGAGATATGAATGAATTTCATGTATTTTTTCCTGTTCAGACACCAACAGAGTCTAGGCCAATGGCCAAGAAAGCTGTCGTCGTAGGAGGTCTGACAGTTAAGTTCATGAACGCTGAGGTTGGCAGCACTGTACAAACAGCTCAGTAAGGTTTCATGGCAGTGTCTCGTGGCTGTGCTCCTGTCAGTGAGTGGCGGCATCTTGCTGAATGGTGTTCATTACTGTTGCATGTTGTTGTGTTGTGAGATAACAGCTCTGATGGCCATTCCAGAGAATGTGTTCCAAAATTGCTTTGAAGGGTGGACTAGGCACTGGCAACAGCGCACAGCTTCCCAAGAGGAGTACTTCGGAGGTGTTGGCAGTGATATTCAGCAATGAGGTATGTAGCACTTTTTCTAGATTAAATTGTCAGACCTCACCTGACATTAACTCTATCTTGTTACCACCCTAAACCAAGACCCCTCAGACTGGAACAGCCTCATAACAGTTACCTCCTATATGGACATCACTTAACCTTTAATTCAGACTGGGGAAGGTGGCCAGTATATACAGAATGAACTACCCTAACTTATAGTTTATTTCACTAACTGGAGTTACTTATCTTTGTACCATTGGCTATAAGCTCTCCTCATGAGTGCACATGACTCGTTCATTAATACATCTTAGGATCTGGCAAATATGTGTTCAATAAATATTGTACTCATGAATGATTTCTCTGGTTACGTTTTATCTCAATGTGTTATTGACTCTGTAAACCTTAACAAATACAATTGCTTTCAGCACTGTGAACACTACACGTGGAGAATACAGGTTACTTCTTCCCAGTTAAATTTGCACATATTTATGCAAATGAAGTTGTAGGTTTATTCTGATTCCGACCTTTAGATATATGCTATATACTTTACATTTCCCAGAGTTAGTTCCTTTTTGATTATGACATGGAAGACACTAAACCCAAAGTAAACATTAGCCGAATTAATAATACAATACAGCATCATAAACTTATGACAATGCATTTTAAAACAGGTATGTTTGGCTTAATAATAGCTTTCCTGATCAGCTTTCTGTCAGAGCCAAAATGGAACCAGTGTAATGATATGGCTGCTTTGTAGAAGGGCCTTGATAAAATATTTTCATGACTGATGATAAATTTGAGCTGGCTTCCTACAAAACAAATTATTCAGCACCGCAGTAACTTTCCCAAAGAACACATTTGCATGATCTTCAGGTTCACTGCTAGAGAGACACTAAACAATAATCAGGTCATAAAGCCGGAGAAAGGTGTTGTAGACTGCCATATAATTTGCACTGAGAACTTCGAGAATTATAATAGCGGCTGAATCTCAGAAGTCCTTTTCGATAATAATGGAAATAATTGGGAAGGCTTCAAACAGTCTGTCTCTGTAAAAGTTTCGTGTCCTAAATGTGAGAGAGCAAGAACATTGAAAGTTGTTTAACAGCTTTGTTGAACAGATCTAATCAGGCAAGTGTTACCCTCTGACATAAATTGGGTCTTTGTTGATGAAAATTGAAGCTGGTTTTGCAAAGAACATTTAGATTCTTGCTAACTTTTCGCCTGCTTGAACAGGTAGTAGTGAAGCCTCTGCCTCAAGTCAATTGGCCTTTCAGGTCTGTTATTCATTTTGAAGCCAAGTGAAAATCTTTTCAAGGTAAGCAAAAAGAAATTGTTTCAAAATTTTATACTTGTTTTATGACTGTTCCACAAGTCATCTATGTATATACAGAAGTTGCCAAAAACGTGTACACATTTTAAGAGATGTTATCTGTGTATTACTTTTCAAAGTTAAAGTGAAGGTATGATTACTGGTCAACTATACCTAGACATGATACACACATCCATTTTACCTGCAATTCATAGACTTTGGGGGAAAGATTAGTTTTATGTCCAAT
The DNA here is from genome assembly GCA_963574655.1 of Perodicticus potto. Classification (NCBI taxonomy): domain Eukaryota; kingdom Metazoa; phylum Chordata; class Mammalia; order Primates; family Lorisidae; genus Perodicticus; species Perodicticus potto. Next base: position 11,324 of record CAUYRH010006703.1, read on the forward strand.
AAGATTGCTTAAAATGTGTATACAGTCTTGGGGGCACCCAAGGCATAATGTTGATTATATCAGAAAACTAAGTCAAATTGTCAGAGGAAACTTAAACCCAAAATCTGAATTTCTGAGCTATATCTTTATGTCTTCCATTGATTCACGTATATCTTTAGGATATTTTCTGCCAAACGTGTTTGTTGAATTTCCATTTTATTAAAATAGTTCTCCCTACCTTATTCAAAGTTTCACTTTTCCCAGATTCAGTTATTGGGTATCAACCATGGGCTGAAAATACTGAGTACAGTACAATGAACATTACACACACACACACACACACACACACACACATATATATATATGTATACTTTTTTATTTTTTTTAAGGACAAAGTCTTGCTCTGTCACTCTGGGTACAGTACTGTGGTGTCAGCCTAGCTTATTGCAACCTCAAACTCCTGAGTTTAAGTGATCCTCCTGCCTCAGCCTTCCCAGTAGCTGGGAACACAGGTACCCACCACAAAGCCTGGCTAATTTTGTCTATTTCTAGTAAAGAAGGGGTCTTGCTTTTGCTCATGCTGTTTTCCAACTCCTAAATTCAAGAGATCCTCCTGCCTTGAGTCCCAGAGTGCTAGGATTACAGGTGTGATCCACATACCCAACTCTACAGTAAAATCTTTTGGGAGCTCTACAGTAAAATCTTTTGGGAGAGAAAGAGCGATTATCTTAATGTAACTTTCATTATAGTTTATTGTTATAATTGTTCTAAGTATTAGCCGTTGTTGTTAGTCTCTTACTGTGCCTAGTTTATAAACTTTATCATAAGTATGTATGCATAGAAAAAAAACCAGTACGTATGGGGGTTTGGTACTGTTCTTGGTTTCCACATCCATTTGGGGTCTTGGAACACGTCTCCCACACACGTCGGGGGCGGGGGCTACTATATTCAACTCCAAAATAATACGTATCAGCACTGGGAAGAACAAAATCAATATGAATTAATGCGGGGAAACCACCCATTTTAAAATTTGGTTATCTGCTTTTTTACACTATTGGCACCTTAAGAAGTATGCTCTTGGTTTGTAACCACAAAAGCCATGAAATCAATGCCAATTAGTGGTTGACATAACTCACACTCAATCCAGAAATCTCAGTAAGGAAGAGCATCCACTAACTGGGAGCAGAGCCAGCTGTCACAGGCTGCTTCCTGAGCTTGGCCATAGCATTTCAAAAAGAGTTTGTTAACATTTATGTTTCACTCAGAACATTCGGGAGTTCAAAGTCATGACAAGGACACATTTATTTATTTATTTATTCATTTATTTTATATTTTTTAGACAGAGTGTCACTCTGTTGCCCTGGATAGCATGCTGTGGCAACAAATTTTAGAAAGATGGTTTGTATTATTATTATTGTTATTGTTACTTGAAAGAGAACCTCACTCTGTCACCCTGGGTAGAGTGCCATGGTGTCATCATACCTCATAGCAACCTCAAACTCCTGGGCTCAAGCAATCCTCTTGCCTCAGCCTCCCAAGTAGCTGGGACCACAGGTACCCACCACAACACCTGGCTAGTTTTTCTATTTTTAGAAGAGACATGGTCTCACTCTTTCTCAGGCTGTTCTGAGCTCAAGGGATCCTTCTGCCTCGGCCTCCCAGAGTGCTGGGATCACAGGTGTGAGCCCAGACTCTTGCATTTAACTTACATTGGTACAACCAGGGCATCATATGCCCATTCTGCCTGATCAATTCTCATTTATTCTATATATTATGCCTACAAAAATGAATTTAAAAGGCAACTTTATTTAAATCATCCTCAGGATCCAGGTATTTTTTTCTTGGATATTAAGACCTTATTCAGCACAGATGATTTTGAATTTGCATCTTCACCACTAAAAATGAGGGCGCATTATCTTTCCTTGTCACCGTGCCTAACATCAATTATTCTCATACTACACAGAGTTCCTCATGTCAGTGTGTCTCAATGGATGGTTCTGGAACCAAAGGGCAAAAATTCTTCATAGATGGAAGAAGAGAAAATCTAGGCACTTGGTATATTACCTTGTACAAAGGAATCCTTCTCTTCCAGTTAGACTCTTCGTAAGAAATACTGCTTTCAGACTAAGCCTTACACTCAAGAGGTGTAAGCAAGGGGAATCTGCAGTTCACATTTAGCCATATGGACCTGGTTGACTCATTCCAATTTAACCCATCCCTGAATTCCCCAATAATTGTCACATTATTGTGCGGACTCATCATTATTTACCATTAATCTAAGAATATCTCTTTTCAGCAACACTGAATGTCACCTACTAAGAAAGTGAACCAGTGGTTTCCCTGGCTCTTGAAACTAAGCCATGGGTAATGAATATAAGAAATATAGGAATAATAGGAAAAGATTATCAAACACGTTTTCCAGGTTCAGGGATATAGGAAAAGACCATCAAACTTGTTTTCCAGATTCTATGGTCCAAAGAGTTAAAACATTTTTCACTCAGACTTCAAAATGTTTTAAATATAATAATGCTTAAACATTCTTTCCCAAAACTCCATTCAAACCAGCAAAACAGTTACCTAAAAGCAATATCAGTATAAGCAGATTATTTGCAACTTTGATATTACTTGTATTAATGTTTCCATGTAAAACTGCATCTACCTTCAGGAATAAATTCAGAAAAAGTAGCTAGGTTTTATGAGTATAACTCAGTCCAGATTTGTGAAAGTCTTTTGTTTTCCAAAACAAGAAAAAGAAATGTTTAATAGGTGTCATTAAAAAGGCCACATGAATGGTGTGTCTTCCAGCTTCTACCTGAAAGATCACAGGGCCAAGAATGACTTGGGGCAAGTCAGTTAATATCAGCTTGGTGGATGAAAGGTTTGATTATACCTCTTTTCAGTTCCCATACAGCTCTGAAAGTCTATGATTTTTTAATTAAGTCCCGTTACATTCACTTTTTAAATTTTTATTGCTTGACTTAGTACAAAGACTGAAAAGAAAAAAAAAATGAACTGTGAAATGTAGATGACAGAAATGGGTGGATTACATGGAATGGTTCAGCACACTCCATCCTGTCCCCTCTCAGGGAACATAGCCCTGACCCTGGAAGGAAAGCACAGAGCAGAGACTGGACTGCTTCGCAGAGGTGGACAGATGTGGTAAGAACACAAGCTCTAAAGTATCCCCAAAGAAGAGGTGCCCTGACCATTCTCCAGCTTGGATAATAGCACCTAGGAAGCAGAAACCAGGCCCCACACCTCACCCTTCTAATTCTGGCTCCATGACTGGGAAGGAGGATGCCCGAAATTCAGAGTCAATGGGGGAAACCACCAATTTCCCCAGAGTCAGTGAGGAAAACTACCAAGTTCTCTCTTTTGTTCTACAGTGCCTGTCCCCAGGTAGTACTGCCCTGGCCAGGGGAGGCAGTGAAAGTTCAGGTGATGAAGCTTAAAGGGTGAGACAAATCCTTACTTTTTCTTTTTTTCTTTTTATCTCCAGCTCAGATCAGCCATCTTTTGTCTTAATTTTTTTTATAATTGTTTCAGGTTAATTTAAGAATACAAATAATTATGTTACATGTTTGTTTTCATTAGGTACAGTCCCCCTTATACCAGTGTCCTGCCCAAAGAGGTGTGCCAGACACCCTAACATTGTGCCAATTAAGTGGGAGCACACCCGTACTCATCCCCCCTCCACCTTCCTGCTTCATCATTTCTCCACTCCCCATCTTGAAATGACTTGAGTTTTTCTCTTACGTGGGTGTATATTAGATCACCTACTGGGTTCACATTACTTTTGAGTACCTTGGATAATTGCTTATCCATTAAGAGCATCCATCTTTGCAGGAAGTACATGGCAGAGAGAGTAAGTAAATGCCTAGCTCTCTGGCCAAATGACCAAAATGAAGAGAATAGGAAACATAGCCTGGGAGACAGTGGGGAGTGAGGCGCTTAGGGAAAGCACCTCACCAGTGTGACAGACATGTGCAGGAATGATACATGAGAAGAAGCCAGATGCAGTCACACCAGTGCAGCTGGCTGGAGTTTTGTTCATAAAATGCAGAGCTACAGAGGGAAGAGCAAGATAGCGGCTGAGTAACAGCTTCCTTGCAACTGGGCACAGTGAGCGTGGGAGAGAAGACTCCAGACATCTCTGGCTGGTGGGATCTGCCAATAAACATCCCTTTTGGGACACAAGGAGTCAGCGAGAGATTTCGGGACTCCATGAGGAGGACAAAAACAGTGGAGAACTGGCAAGTGTTTGTGTGTGTTTATTCAGTCTAATCCTGCCAGCAGCTGTAAGTACAGCAACAGTGAGATTGCAAACTAGAAAGGCCCTACCTGTGAGCTGTTTTGGATTTTTTGGACTTCGTACTCAGTTGAACTACCTTGGGAGAACGTGGACAAGAGTGCAGAGGACTTTAAGCATTGTCTAGAGCCCCAGTCTGAGCCACTGAGACAGACAGAGCTAATAGTGTTCGGCTGTGGGCTGCTTGGAGCCATTGGGGGAGAACTGCCCCAGCAAGCTCCACCCTCAGAGTCACAGAGCAAGCATCTGGTGAGAGACCTGGGGTGATTAAATCTAGTGACTGAGCAGCCTAAAGGTGGGGACTGAGACGCCTTATAGACTTGGCCCTCAGGAGCAAAGAGTGAGACCAGTTTTGGCACACTGGGTAAGTGAACAGCCACTTCAGGACTGATCCCAGTGACAAGTGCTTTCCTAGGAAAGCTTCTGCTTGGCCAAGGTTAGCAGTTTAAAGTGCCTTTTAAGCAGGCTAAGGAGAGATTTAGGCTCTCCTCCTTGCCAGGTTTGAGAAATCAGCAGAGGCCTGCAGTCTCCATTTCATACAGCCGTATCAGCATTGTGATTAACATTTCATACCCCAGACGATCACATGTTGCCCAGACAATATCCAGCAAGATATATATACTGGTTTTTTTTTTGTTTGTTTGTTTATTTGTTTGTTTTCTTAATTTCAACATTTTCCTTTAGATTGTTCTTTTCTTTTTTTTTTTTCTCTTTCTTTTCTTTCATCTTTCTTTCCTTTCTTCATTTTTATACTTTCAATATAATTTCCTATTGTTGCCTTTCTCAACAATTAGAACTTCATTTTTGAGTAGTGTTTCTACTTCTATTATTTGTTTTTTTTCCCTCAATTTTATCCTGTAAAGTTTTCTGTTTGCTTGTTTTGTTTTGATTTATAGCATATTTGCCTTTTCTCTCTACTTGGGGGATGTGGAGTACTGTGTCCAAATAGGCTAACAAAGAGCTGCTGACCTCAAGGGAACCACCCACCCAGCACCCCCAGAGGTTGGGGGTTTTTAAGGTTGGGTCAAAGTACCATACTGTATGCCAATATTGCTCCTGTCTCCCTCTTTCTGTGCCTCTCTTCTTTTTGTCAATATTCCCTTTTACCCACCTGATCTCCTTTCTCTTTTTCCTTTTCCTTTCTTTTTTCCCTTTTTGCTCTTCAATCTTCTCATCCTTCTGGTACTGTACCAAAAGGATTCATTGAAACCCTAGTCCAGAGGCTCAGTAACTTAAAGAGCAAGAGAAAGTGAAAGGAAAATTAGGGCAAGGAAAGAAATAAGAGAAATCACTCATGAGGAAGAATCAGCAGAAAAATCCTGGCAACATGAAAAACCAGTCTAGAGCAACCCCTCCCAAGGGATGAAGAGGTAGCTACTGTAGAGGATTCCACCTATAAAGAAATGTTAGAAATGACAGAAAGGGAATTTAGAATACATATGATTAAAAAAAAGAAGAAAATGATGGAAACAATGAAAGAAACTGCTGATAAAGTGGAAAATAACCAAAAGGAAATCCAAAAACAAAATCAAATAATAGATGAACAATGTGAAGAATACAGAAAGGATATAGCAGAGCTGAAGGAACTGAAGCAGTCAAATAGGGAACTTAAAGATGCAATGGACAGTATCAACAACAGATGAGACCATGCAAAAGAAAGAATCTCAGAGGCAGAGGAGAAAACTCTTGAGATAACTCAGATAGTTAAAGAGTCAGAAAAGAAGAGAGAGAAAGCAGAACATTCACTGACAGAATTATGGGACTATGAAGCGTTCAAACATACAAATCATAGGTATCCCAGAAGGGGAAGAAGAATGCCCCAGGGGAATGAAAGCCATACTAGAGAATATTATAAATGGAAATTTCCCAAATATCACCAAAGATTCTGACACACTCCTTTCAGAGGGATATTGGACCCCAGGTCATCTCAAATCTAACTAAGGTTCTCCAAGACATATGGTGATGAACCTGTCCAAAGTCAAGAAAAAAGAAAAGATTCTTCAAGCTGCCAGGAGTAAGCACCAGTTGACCTACAGGAGCAAATTCATCAGAGTGACCACAGACTTCTCTAATGAAACTTTCCAAGCAAGAAGACAATGGTTATCTACCTTGCATCTACTTAAATAGAACAATTTCCAGCCAAGAATTCTATATCCTGCTAAGCTAAGCTTTAAAATTGATGGAGAAATCAAATCATTTACTGACATGCAAACATTGAGGAAATTTGACACAACAAGACCAGCTCTACAGGAAATACTCCAACCTGTTCTACACACTGACCATTGCAATGGATCAACAGCAAAGTAAGAACTCAGAAATTAAAGGACAGAACCTAACGTCCACACTGATGCAAAAGATAAAACTAAGCAATGGACTCTCATAAAAAAGATGAATAGAACACTACCACACTTATCAATTCTCTCAATAAATGTTAATGGCTTGAATTCCCCACTGAAGAGGCATAGATTGGCTGACTGGATTAAAAAATTCAAACCATCCATTTGCTGTCTGCAGGAAATACACCTAGCTTCAAAAGACAAATTAAAACTCAGAGTTAATGGTTGGAAGACAATTTTTTAGGCAAACGGAATTCAGAAGAAAAGGGGAGTTAAAATAACAACAATGAAGACACAAGCTACAAAAACCTGTGAGATATGGCAAAACCAGTTTTGAGAGGAAAATTTATCAAATAGATGCCTACAGTTGAAAAATAGAAAGAGCGCATTGACAAACTCAGAAGCCATCTTATGAAATTGGAAAAAGAAGAACAATCTAAGCCTAAACCCAGCAGAAGAAAGAAATACCCAAAATTAAATCAGAGATCAATGAAATTGAAAACAAAAGAATCATTCAGAAAATTAATGAAACAAGGAGTTGGTATTTTGAAAAAAATAAATAAAATAGATAAACCTTTGGCCAGACTAGCTAGAAATAGAAAAGTAAAATCTCTAGTAACCTCAATCAGAAATGATAAATGGGAAATAACAACTGATGCCACAGAGATACAAGAGATCATCTCTGAATACTACCAGAAACTCTATGCCCATAAATTTGACAATGTGAAGAAAATGGATCAATATTTGGAATCACACCCTCTCCCTAGACTTAGCCAGGAAGAAATAGATCTCCTAAACAGACCAATTTCAAGCACTGAGATCAAAGGAACAATAATAAATCTTCCAACCAAAAAAAAAAAAAATGCCCTAGTCTGTATGGCTTCACACCAGAATTCTTTCAAACCTTCAATGAAGAGTTTATTCTCATACTGCAGAAATTATTCCAAAAAACTGAGGAGGAAGTAATCTTCCCCCAACACATTTTGCAAAGCAAATATCTCCCTGATACCAAAACCAGGAAAAGACCCAACTAAAAAGGAGAACTTCAAACCAATTTCACTCATGAATATTGATGAAAAAATTCTCAACAAAATCCTAGCCAATTACACTCCATCCCCCCATTCTCTCACCTCTGCTCCCCTCCCTTGCCCCTTTCCCCATATTCTTGTGCTGTAATTGAGTTATAGCTTTCGTATGAAAGCTATAAATTATGAGTGCTCACTTACGGTGCATCTTAGAAGGGTACAGGTGAAACTTACTAAATGTAGAATATAAACGTTCACAATGACTAAGAAAATGCCAGAAAGCTATGTCAACCAGTTCGATGAAAATATTTCAAACTCTATATAAAATCAGCACATTGTACCCCATGATTGCATTTATGTACAAAACCATGATTTAATAAAAAATAAATACATATTTTCATGGAACTATTTAACATAGCCTTCATGGCCTTTTAATCACTATATGAAGACATTTATGTTCTACATTTAGTAATTTTCACTTGTACCCTTGTAAGATGCACTGTAAGTGTGATCCCACCAATCACCCTCTCTCCACCCATCCTCCCCCCCCTTGCCCCCTCCCCATTTCTTGCGCTATAATATGAAGTCAGCACATTGTGCCCCATGATTGCACCAATGTACACAATTATGATTTAATAAAAATTTAAATAAATAAATAAATAAATAATTATAGCCAATAGATTATAGCTTCTCATCAAAAAAGTCATGCATCATGATCAAGTAGGTTTGATCCCAGGGATGCAAGGCTAGTTTAACATACCCAATTCCATTAACGTTATCAACCATATTAATAGATGCAAAAACAAAGACCATATGATCCTCTCAATAGATTCAGAAACAGCATTAGATAAAATCTAGCATCCTTTTCTAATCAGAACACTGAAGAGTATAGGCATAGGTGACACAGTTCTTAAACTGATCAAAGCTATCTATGACAAACCCACACCTAATATTTTACTGAATAGAGTAAAACTGAAAACTTTTCCTCTTAGAACTTAGAGGACAAGGTTGTCCTATGTCACCATTACTATTCAACATAGTGCTGGAAGTTATAGCCAATACAATTAAGCAAGACAAGGAAATAAAGGGCATCCAAATGGGAGCAGAGGAGGTCAAACTCTCCCTCTTTGCTGATGATATTATCTTATACTTAGAGAACCCCAAATTCTCAACCACAAGACTCCTGGAAGTCATCAAAAAATACAGTAATGTCTCAGGATATAAAAAATGTCCAGAAGTCAGTTGCCTTTGTATACACCAATAATAGTCAAGATGAGAGGCTAATTAAGGGCACAAAACCCTTCGCCATAGGTTCAAAGAAAGTGAAATACCTAGGAATATACCTAACAAAGGAGGTGAAGGACCTCTGTAGAGAAAATTATGAAATCCTAAGAAAGGAAATAGCAGAGAATATTAACAAATGGAAGAACATACCATGCTCATGGCTGGGAAAAATCAACATAGTTAAAATGTCTATACTTCCCAAAGCAATCTACCTATTCAATGCCATTCCTATTAAAATTGGTATTCATACCAATGAATTGGTACATCATACTTTCAAGATTTGGAAAAAATGATTCTTCATTTTATATAAAACCAGAAAAAAAAAAACCGTATAGCTAAGGTAGTTCTTAGTAATAAAAACAAAGCTGGGGGCATCACAAAACCAGATTTTAGGCTTGACTACAAAGCCATTTTGGTCAAGACAGCATGGTCCTGGCACAAAACTAGAGACATAGACATTTGGAATCGAATAGAAAATGAGGAAATGAAACTAACATCTCACAACCACCTAATCTTCAATAAACCAAAGAAGAACATACCTTGGGGGAAACACTCCCTATTCAGTAAATGGTGCTGGGAGAACTGGATATCCACATGTAAAAGACTGAAACTGGACCCACATACTTCTCCATTCACAAAATTGATTCAAGATGGATAAAAGACTTAAATGTAAGGCATGAAACAATAAAAGTCCTCAAGGAAAGCATAGGAAAAACACTGGAAGATATCAGCCTGGGGAAAGACTTCATGAAGAACACTGCTGTGACAATTGAAACAACAACAAAAATAAACAAATGGGATTTAATTAAACTGAAAAGCTTCTGTATAGCTAAGGAGATAACATCCAAAGCAAATAGACAACCTACGCAATGGGAAAGGATATTTGCATATTTTAATCAGACAAAAGCTTGATAACTAGGATCTATAGAGAACTCAAATTAATCCACATGAAAAAAGCCAACAATCCCATATATCAATGGTCAAGAGACATGAATAGAACCTTCTCTAACGAAGACAGATGGACGGCTAACAAAGATATGAACAAAAGCTCATCATCCTTAATTATTAGAGAAATGAAAATCAGAACCACCCTGAGATACCATCTAACTCCAGTGAGAATGACCATATCACAAAGTCTCAAAAATGCAGGTGCTGGCTTGGATGTGGAGAGAAGGGAACACTTTTATACTGCTGGTCGGACTGCAAAGTAATACAACCTTTTTGGAAAGAAGTATGGAGAACCCTCAAAGAACTCAAGCTAGACCTCCCATTTGATCCTGCAATCCCATTAATGGGCATCTACCCAGAAGGAAAAAAATCCTTTTGTCATAAGATCACTTGCACTAGACTTTTTATTACAGCTCAATTTATAATTGCCAAAATGTGGAAACAGCCTAAATGCCCACCAACTCAGGAATGGATTAATAAGCTGTGCTATATGTACACCATGGAATACTATTCAGCCATTAAAAAAATGGAGACTTTCCTGCTTTTGTATCAACCTGGATGGAAATGGAACACATTATTCTTAGTAAAGTATCACAAGAATGGAGAAGCATGAATCCTATGTACTCAATTTTGATATGAAGACAATTAATGACAATTAATGACAAGGTGGGGGTAGCAGAAGGTGAGATCAAAGAGATAAAGAAGGAGGGATGGGTGGGGAAAGGAAGAGCAGAGAGAGAAGGAGGGAGGCAAGTGGGGTCTTGGTGTTTTCCACACCTTTTGGGGGCAAGACACGATTGTAAGAGGGACTTTACCTAACAAATGCAATCAGTGTAATCTGGTATGTTGTACCCCCAATGAATCCCCAATGATAAATAAATAAAAAAAAAAGTTAGTAAAAATAAGACCAGGCACGGTGGCTCACACCTGTAATCCTAGCACTGTAGAAGTCCAAGGCAGGAGGAGCCTTTGAGCTTAGGAGTTCCAGACCAGCCTGAGCAAGAGCAAGACACTATCTCTACTAAAAATAGAATAACTAGCTGGGTGTTGTGGTGATGCCTGTGGCTTGAACCCAGAAATTTGAGGCTTCTGTGAGCTAGCTAATTCCACAGCTCTCTAGCCTGGGCAATAGAGTAAGACTCTGTCTCAAAAAAAAAAAAAAAATAGAAAGAAAGAAAAGCAAAGAAAAGAAGCTAGTAAAAATAAGATTTTTTTGCCACCCATTAAAAAAAAAATGCAGAGCTACATATTGCATAGGTCTTTTCTACAAAAGGTATTGAAAAAATTAGAACTCATAAGCATGAATGTACTTGGCAGGAAAGGAATTGAAAATATGGATGATAACAACAATAAAAGGAATGGATGAGAAAATGGAAAGACAGAACCAAAAGTCAGATGAAAGACAAGCAGAATATAGAAAGGATATGGTGGAGCTTAAGGAAATGAAAAAGACAAACAAGAAATGTAAAGATGCACTAGAAAGTATCAAAAATAAACCAAGGGTGGTGGGTTCAAACCCGGCCCTGGCCAAACTGCATCAAAAAAAAAAAAAAAAAAAATAGCCAGGCATTGTGGCAGGCGCCTGTAGTCCCAGCTACTCAGGAGGCTGAGGCAAGAGAATCACCTAAGCCCAGAAGCTGGAGGTTGCTGTGAGCTGTGACTGCACAGCACTCTACCGAGGGTGGCAAAGTAAGACTCTGTCTCTACAAAAAAAAAAAAAAATAAGTTAGACTATGGAGAAGAAAGAACCTAAGAGCCAGAGGATAAAATTTTCAAGTTAACCCAGGTAGTTAAAGAGGCAGAAAAGAAGAGAGAGAAAGCAGAAGAGGCACTTAGAGAACTACAAGACTCAATGAAGCATTCAAACATATGAATAACAGGAATTCCTAAAGGGGAAGAAGATTGTCCCAAAAGAATTAAAGCCCTATTAGAGACTATCATAAAGGAAAACTTCTCTAGGTTTATCAAAGATCCTGACACACTCCTTTCAGATGGGTATTGAACCACGGGTCATCTCAACTCAAAAACAGACTCTCCAAGACACATTGCAATGAACCTTTGCACCTGTCCAAAGTCAACATAAAAGAAACAATTCTGCAAGCATCCAGGAGTAAGCACCAACAGACCTGCAGAGGTTCAGCCATTAGAATAACAGGAGACTTTACAACTGAAACCTTCCAAGCCAGAAGAGCATGGTCACCCATCTTCAACATTCTTAAAATATTATTTTCAGCCCAGAATTCTGTATTCTGCTAAACTAAGCTTCAAAATTGATGGAAAAATCAAATCTTTTGAGGATAGACAAGCACTGATGAAATTTGCCAAAACAAGACCAGCTCCACAGGAAATACTTAGACCTCTTCTCAATACTAACCACCACAATGGACCACCAGCAAAGTAGACACCTAGAAGCTAAAGGTCAAAACTTAGCTTTCACAATGGCCTAAAGGGTAAAACTACACAATGAAGTTTCACTAAATAAGATGAAGAAAAAGTATCCAATGTACTCACCCCTACTATGAAGCTAATCTATAGCTTTCATATGAAGGCTAAAACCCAGTTATAGCACAAGAAATGGGGAAAGGGGCAAGGGAGGGGAGGCGAGGGGGGAGGATGGGTAGAGGGAACGTGATTGGTGGGATCACACTTACGGTGCATCTTACACGGGTACAAGTGAAAATTACTAAATGTAGAATATAAATGTCTTCATATAGTGATTAAAAAGCCATGAAGGCTATGTTAAATAGTTCAATGAAAATATTTCAGACTGCCCCATGATTGCACCAATGTATACAATTATGATTTAATAAAAATTAAAAAAAATAAGATGAATAGAACTCCATCACACTTATCAATTCTCTCAGTCAATGTCAATGGACTGAATTCACCACTGAAGAGGCACAGCCTGGCTGGATGGATAAAAAATCACAACCCATCCTATGCTGTCTCCAAGAGACTCAGCTAAACATGAAGGGCAAAACAAGACTCAGGGTTAAGGGATGGAAAACAGTACTCCAAGCAAATGTAAATGAAAAGAAAGGAAGTTTGCAATAGTATTTTCAGATACAAGCAGATTCAAAGCAACTATACTTAGAAAAGACAAAAATGGATACTTTGTCAAAGAAATAACACAACCAGAAGACATCTCAATTTTAATTATTTATGCACACAACTTAAATGCTCCCAGATTTATGAAACAGAACTTAATGAGTCTGAGCAATACGATATCCCATAATACCCTAATAGCTGGAGACTTTAACACCCTTCTGACAGAACTGTTCAAATCCTCTACAAGGAAACTGAACAAAGACACAAAGGACTTAAATGTGACCCTAGAACAAATGGCATTAATAGACATACAGAACACACCATCCTAAAACTAAAGAATATACATTTTTCTCACCAGCATAGTTATGTGCTACAAAATTGACCACATCCTAGGATACAAATCAAACCTCAACAAAATTAAAAGAATAGGAATTATACCTTGTATCTTCTCAAGCCACAAGGCAATAAGGATGGAACTCAATTCTCACAAAACGTTCATCCCCACACGAAGACATGGAAATTAAACAATCTTATGCTGAATGATAGTTAGGTTCATGAAGAGATAAAAGAGGAAATTGTTAAATTCCTCAAACACAACAACAATGAAGACACAAGTTACCAAAACCTATGGTATACAGCAAAATCAGTCTTAAGAAGGAAATTCATCACATTAGATGCCTACATTTGAAAAACAGAAAGAGAGCACATCAACCAACTCATGAACCATCTTATGGAATTGGAAAACAGAATAATCTAATCCCAAACCCAGCAGAAGAAAAGAAATAACTAACATTAAATCAAAGATTAATGAAATTGAAAACAAAAGAATCATTCAAAAATTAATGAAACAAAAAGGTTTTTTTTTGAAAAAATAAATAAAATCAACAAACCTCTGGCCAGATTAACTAGAAACAGAAAAGTAAAATCTCTAATAATCTCAATCATAAACAATAAAGGAGAAATAACAACAGATGCCACAGAGATACAAGAGATCATTTCTGAGTACTACAAGAGAGTCTATGCCCAGAAATTTGACAATGGGAAGGAAATGATCAATATGTGGAATCACACCATCTCCCTAGACTTAATCAAGAGAACAGATCTCCTGAAGAGACCAATTTCAAGAACTGAGATCACTGAAACAATAAATCTTCCAAGAACAACAACAAAAAAATGCCCTGGTCAAGATGGCTTCACACCAGAAGCCATCTTGACCAGGGTACTTCTACCCATGCTGCAGAAATGTTTCCAAAATATTTAGAAGGAAAGAATCTTCCCCAACACATTCTATGAAACACATATCACCCTGATACCAAAACCAGAAAAAGACCCTACTGAAAAGGAGAATTTCAATCCAATTTCACTAATGAATATAAATGTAAAATTTCTCAATTAAATCCTAGCCAACAGATTACAGTTAAGTGTTAAAAAAATCAATCATCATGATCAAGTAGGGTTCATCCCAGAGATTCAAGGCTGGTTTGACATATGCAAGTCCATAAACGCAATTCACCATATCAACAGAAGCAAAACAACGACCATAGGTTCACCTCAATAGATGCAGAAAAATCATTTGAGAAAAGTCAGCATCCTTTTTTTTAAAAAAAAATATGGAGCACTTCACTAATTTGCAGGTCATCCTTGCACAGGGGCCATGCAAAAAATTCAGCATCCTTTTCTAATTAGAACACTTAAGAAAATAGGTACAGGTGGCACATTTCTTAAACTGATCAAAGGCATCTACGACATACCTACAGCTAATATTATACTGAATGGAGTAAAACTGAAAACTTTTCCACTTAGAAGTGGAAACAGACAAGGTTGTCCTCTCTCACCACTACCATTCAACATAGTGCCGGAAGTTCTAGCCAATACAATCAGGCAGGAGAAGGAAATAAAGGGCATCCAAATGGATGCACAACAGGTCAAACTCTTCCTTTTTGCTGACGATATGATCATATACTTAAAGAACCACATGGACTCAACCACAAGACTCCTGGAAGTGATCAAAAAATATAGCAATGTCTCAGGATATAAAATCAATGTCCACAAATCAGTAGCCTTTGAATATGCCAACAAAAGCCACCATGAAAAGATAATCAAAGACACAGTTCCCTTCACAGTAGTTTCAAAAAACCCCAAATACCTAGGAATATATGAAACAAAAGAGGTGACGGATGTCTACAAAGAAAATTATGAAACCCTAAGAAAAGAAATAGCAGAAGATGTGAACAAATGTAAGAACATACCATGCTCACGGTTGGGAAGAATCACCATTGTGAAAATGTCTATACTCAAAGCAATCTACAGATTCAGTGCAATCCCCATTAAAATAGTATCATCATACTTTGAAGATTTGGAAAAAAACAATTATTCATTTGTATGGAACCAGAAAAAAACTCATATAGGTAAGATAATACTTAGTAATTAAAACAAAGCCAGTGGCATCACCCTACTAGACCTTATGCTACATCACAAGTCCCTAGTGATCAAAGCAGCATGGTATTGGGACAAAAATAGAGACGTAAACATCTGGAAACAAATAGAAAACCAGGAGATGAAACTAACACCTTATGACCACCTGATCTTTGATAAACCAAACAAGAACATACCCTGGGGAAAACAATCCCTCTTCAATAAATGGTACAGGGAAAACAGGATAACCACATGTAAAAGACTGAAACTGGACCCAAAACTCTTACCACTTACAAAAATTGATTAAAGATGGATAAAAGATTTAAATTAAGGAATGAAACAATACAAAACCTTGAAGAAAGTGTGGGGAAAACACTTGAAGATATTGGCCTGGTGGAAGATTGTATGAAGAAGACTTCCGTGGCAATTGCAACAACAACAAAAATAAACAAATGGAAGTTAATTAAACTGAAAAGTTTGTGTATAGCTAAGGAGACAATAACCAAAGGAAAGAGACAACCTTCAGAATGGGAAAAGATACTTGCATATTATGAATCAGACAAAAGTTTGATAACTAGGATCTATAGAAAACTCAAATTAATCAACAAAAAAAGATGCCATGGGCAAGAGAGATGAATAAAACCTTCTCTAGAAAAAACAGATAAATGGCTAATAAACATATGAAAAATTGCTCATCATCACAATCATCCGAGAAATGCAAATCAAAACTACCCTGAGATAGCACCTAACCCCAGTGAAAATGGCCCAAATCACAAAATCTCAAAGCTGGAGATGCTGGCATAGATGTGGAGAGAAGTGAACACTTTTACACTGCTGGTGGGCCTGCAAACTAATTCAACCTTTTCGGAACACTTATATACTGCTGGTGGGCCTACAGACTAATGCAATCTTTTTGGAAGGAAGTATGGAGAATCCTCAAAGTTCTCAAATTAGACCTCTCATTTGATCCTGGAATCCTATTACTAGACATTTACCCAGAAGAAAAAAATCCTTTTATCATAAGGACATTTGCACTAGACTATTTACTGCATCTCAATTTACAATAGCCAAAATGTGGAAACAGCCTAACTGCCCACCAACCCAGGAATGGATTAACAAGCCTTGATATATGTATACCATGGAATACTATTCAGCCACTAAAAAAGAGACTTTACATTGGATGGAGGTGAAACACATTCTTCTTGGTAAAATATCACAAGAATGGAGAAGCAAGAATACAACATACTCTGTTCCAATATGAAGGCAGTAAACGAGCTAATACAAGGGGTGGGGTATGGGAATGAGCAAGTGAGGGGGAGGGATGGGAAGAGGGGTCATGGTGTATGGTACACCTCTTGGGGGCAGGTCACAAATATAAGAGGCACTTTACCTAACAAATGTAATCAGTGTAGCCTAATTGTACCCTCCATTAATCCCAAACAATAAATTTTTTTATAAAAGAAAAACTCATAATTTCTTCCTTTCCTACTCTCCCCAGATGCTGGTATCCACAATTCTTCTGTTTCTAAAATTGTACTGCTTTAGATACTGCTTATAAGTGGAATTGTACTGTATTTATCTTTTCATTCATTGACATTTAATTTATCATGGGGTCTTATTTCCTTCCTTTTTAAGGCTTAATAATATTACATTGTATTTACACATGTACAGCACATTTTGTTTATCCACTCATCTATTGATGGGGGTGCATTGCTTCCACTTTCAGCTATTGTGAAACTGAACATGGATGAACATGGATGTGAAGATATCCCCACTTTCTCCTTTCAGATCTGTTTTCAGTAGTGGGTTTGTTGGATCATGTATTGCCCCCTTTTTAATTTTTTTTAAGGAGCCACTATATTGTTTTTAATAGCTGTTGCACTATTTTACAATCCTACAAACAGTACTTGTGTTCTAAGTTATTCACACGAAAAAAGATGGAGACTTTACATCAGATGGAGGTGAAACACATTCTTCTTAGTAAAATATCACAAGAATGGAGAAGCAAGAATCCAATAATACTCTGTTGTAATATGAAGGCAATAGACGAGCTAATACAAGGGGTAGGGTAAGGGAATGAGCAAATGGGGAGAGGGGAAGAAAGAAGGGAATGGAGGTCATGGTGTATGGTACACCTCTTAGGGGCAGGACACAATTATAATAGGGACTTTACCTAACAAATGCAATCAGAGTAACCTAATTCTTTGTATCCTCAATGACTCCCAAACAATAAAAAAAAAAGTTTTCTTTTGAAAAAGAAAAACAATTGCTAATATGGACCTCATCAAATTAAATTTTTTTCTTTGTTCCAGAACTTATTAAGAAGATAAAAAGGTATCCACTAACTGAGAGAATTGTTTTCAAATTACATATCTAAGAAATTTCCTTTATCCAGAATATATGCAGAATTTTCAAATCTCAATGATAAAAAAGGATACAAAACATTTTGATAGACACCTCCTTTAAAAAGTGCATGGATGGCAAATAAGCACATAAAAAGATGCTCACAATCATTAGCCACTAGGGAAATGCAAATTATAGCTACAATGAGACATCATTGCATGCCTAATAATATAGTGACATTACCATGTACTGACAAGGACATAGAGCAACTGGATTTCTTACACATTGCTGATGGAAATGGGAAATGGTATAGCCACTTTGGGAGCCATTTTGGCAGTTTCCTATAAAACTAAAAAGAGACTTACAATGCAACCCAGCTTCCCTGGGTATGACAAATAAGGTCATGAAGTCATCCTAGAAAAAGTTCTACATACCTCACTGCTGAATATCAGTATGGTCACCTTCAAAGTACTCCCCTTGGAAGCTATACACAAATGCCAGTGCCTAGTCCACTCTTCAAAGAAATTTTAGAACTCTTTTTCTGTTGTGGGCATCAAACTTTTGTCTCATTAGTCTTGGTGTCCTGAGTGTCATCAAAATATCTTCCTTTCAATATTTCCTTTCTTTTGAGTAAAGAAAAAAGTCATTGGGAGCCAGATCAAGTGAATAGGGAGGGTGTTTCAATATAGTTATTTGTTTCCTGTCTAAAAACTCCCTAACAGACAGTGCTGTGCAAGCTGGTGCATTGTTGTGATGCCAGAGATATGAGTTGTTGGCCAAGATTTTCAGTTAATATTTCCCTGTTTTTCTCTCAATGGTTACATAGTCTGCCATGCTTCTCACAGTCAGTTGAGAATTCTGACACACAATTCAATGAATTTTTGACATGTTTTCATCAATTCTGCTCATTGCTGACCTCCCTAACCTCTCTTCATCAGTAATACTTTCTCTCCCCTCAGAAAAATGTTTAATCAATTTGCACACTGTTGTTTACTTCATGGCATTCTCCCAATAAACTTTGACTGATGTGTCCCTGATTTCACTTCCACTCTTGCCAAGTTGAACCTGAAATTTATGAATGTTTATTTGTTGTTCAAATTCAAGCTCCAACATTCTCTGAAGGCCACCAAAACCACACGATAATAATGAGCACCACTCAGAAGGACACCACTGTATGCCACACAAACATAGCTATGAGACACCGATACACCAAGGTTATAAATCCTTATTGACAAAGCTGATAATGTAAGTGTATGGTGGCAAATTTTCAAATTTAATTGTCAAAACTCTCTCTGTATGCTATAGAAATGAAAACACAATCACATAAAAACATGTATACAAATGTTTATTGCTGCCTCATGTGCAATAACCAAAAACTGGAAGCTACTCAACAATCCTTCTATTGGTGAATAGATAAACAAATTGTGATACAAAAGAAAGAAATAAGCTATCAATGTACACAACAACTTAGAGGGATTCCATGGGTGTCGTGCTGAATGATAAAAAGCAACCTCAGAATGACGCATAAATCAGAAGCCTTTGGTATGATAAGTGTTACAAAAAAGAAATATGAGAAATCAGGTTTGATAACATATTTTTTTAATTTATTTACTTATTTTATAATTGACAAAATTCATATTATTCATTATGTACAACAAAAGTTTTAGAAATATGTATAAATTTTAGAATGGCTAAAGTGAGCAAAAATGATTCAGATATGTTACTGAGACAAGAAAAATTGTAGATGTTTTTGTACTTGCACTGAAGCTCTGCACATCCATTCATCAAGTACAACCACACGGCAGGGTGAGACATCAGAAATGGGAAATGTCTGAAGTAACTGCCAGCCCAAAACTTTGAGGAGAGAGCAGATGGGAGGCAGCCTACAGCTTCTATAAGCAGCTAAGGAAAATAGTCAATGTTTCCAAACAATACCCACAGTAACAAGGCTGAAATCTGCAAGAGGATGATTTACATTTTTGGTATGTAAACATTTGCCAAAAGTTAGATTTAGAAGGAGTGTCTAGTGATGCCCACTCTTTTGAGTGTCTTTCAGAGAGCATTTCAATTTAGTTTATTGCTGTAAAATACTTCATTCAGGGCCAGTTGTGGTGGCTCACGCCTGTGATTCCAGCACTCTGAGAAGCTGCAGCAGGTGGATTGTTGAGCTTAGAATTTGAGACCAGCCTAAGCAAGAGGGAGACCCCATCTCTATTGAAAATAGAAAAACCAACTAGGCATGGTGGTGAATGTCAGTTAGACCCAGCTACTCAGAAGGCTGAGGAGAAAGGATCTCTTGAGCCCAAGAGTTTGAAGTTGCTTTGCGTAGTGATGATGCCATGGCACTCTACCCAGGGTGACAGAATGAGACTCTGCCACACACACACACAAAATAAACAAACAAAAAAACCAAAACCCCTCACTTTAATTCAATAAATCTTATTTAATTAGAAGGTACGTAGCACCTTATCTGATAGATGGTTTTCATAGGATGTGTGTCCTTGTCCTGAATCACATACTCTTCTTTTTTATTAAGATTCCTGAGGGAGGTAGCAGGAAACACACACACACACACACACACACACTGAATTCATAGCAATGAGTACAATAGTCCTAAAAAACAAACAGAAATTTGCTAGGAGTAAGATTTGAGTACAAAGGTGTAATAAGTAATTGTTTCTGTCTGCAACGGTATTTATGTGAATGGTCCCTGCTATCAGTTTTCTATAACTGCTGTAATAAGTTCCCACAAACTTAGAGACTCAAAGTAACAAAAAGCTAGTACACACTCTCCTGTGCTAAAATCAGGAAGTTAATTGGGCTGTGTTCTCTTCTGGAGGTTCTCAGGAAGAGGTCATTTTCTTGCATTTTCCAGTTCCTAGAAGCCGCCAATACTCCTTGGCTGATGGCTCCTGCCTCCCCTGGTTCAAAACCAGAACACTGGGTCTTAATGATCATTCCCACACAGCCACTCCTCCCTCTGATTCTGTCTTCTGCTTCCTTCTTTACTTTTAAGGATCCTCGTGGTTACATTGAGCCCACCCAGATACTCCAGGGCCTCTTCCTATGTCAAGGCTATTAACTTCAATTATGTGTGAATGTACCCTGTGTCCTGTAGGGCGGTATTTTAACAGGTTCCAGAAAGAAGAATGTTGACATCTTTGGGGGCCACTGTTCTGCCTACCATAGTCCCATTACTTAATAAAAAGTTCTTAAGAGAACAAACAGAAAAGAGACAAAATAATTTAGATAGTATTGATTATTATAACATATATTTTGAATGGCCATATATTTCAGCAGAATAAAATTAAGCTTTATATTGTATGGTGCCCCACAAGCACTCTACTCTAAAAATAGCCATAGAAACTAAAAAAAAAAAAAAAATTGGTGACCTGGAAGACAAGAAGTCAAAACACTTATGTGATGATATTTGCTCTTTTCTGAACAATGAAATGTTGGGAAAGTACTATTTTTAAAGGTCTTTTGTAATACATAAAATTGAGATAAGGTACCATTATTGTCATATGCACAGATACTTTGTAAATATTATATCTCATTCTACCTACCTCAAAACATTATAAAAATTACATGAAAAATCCACAAGTGGAAGTTCATTCTAAATTATAATTCATGGGAATTTTTACAAGTGTTTGAAAGCCTTTCACATGTATTATCAATGATTTAAAGAGACCTGTGACATATGTAAGGCATTTGTTACTATTCTCTTGTTAATTATACAATTGTAACTGAAAGGTGTTTGTTGTTCCAAGACATATTGTAACAGATTCCAGACTCCAGAGCTTGGTCCATGGGGTTTTCATCCCTCTTCTTGGTGCCTGCTCCTACTTCTACTTCTGAAAGAAGAAACTAAACACATAGGGGAAAAAATGGTATTATCCCAGTCCATGAAAATATCTCTTCCCTTTCTGAAGGTTGTCTCTTTGCTTTGGTTATTTTCTCCTTGGCTGTACACAAGCTTTTCAGTTTAATTAAGTTCCATTAGGAGAGGAAGTTAACAACTTAAAGGGACATCTTAAGCAACTGGAGAAGGAAGAACATTCCAACCCCAAACCAAACAGAAGAAAAGAAAAACCAAAATTAGAGCAGAGTTAAATGAAATTGAAAACAAAAGAACTATACAACCGATTAATAAATCAAAAAGTTGGTTCTTTGAAAAGGTCAATAAAATAGATAAACCTTTGGCTAAACTAAACAGGAAAAAAAGAGTAAAATATCTAATTTCATCAATCAGAAATGGTAAAGATGAACAGACCTCTCAGAAATTGAAAAAACCCTTAATGAATATTATAAGAAACTTTACTCTCAGAAATATGAAAATCTGAAGGAAATTGACCAATACTTGCAAGCATGCCACCTACCAAGACTTAGCCAGAACGAACTGGAAATGTTGAACCAGGCCTATATCAAGTTCTGAAATAGCATCAACTATACAAAATCTCCCTAAAAAGAAAAGACTGGGACCAGATGGATTCACGTCAGAATTCTACCAAACCTTTAAAGAAGAACTAGCACCTATATTACTAAACCTCTTCCAAAATATAGAAAAAGAAGGAATACTACCCAACACATTCTATGAAGCAAACATCACCTTGATTCCTAAACCAGGAAAAGACCCAACAAGAAAAGAAAACTATAGACCAATGTCACTAATGAATATTGATGCAAAAATATTCAACAAGATATTAACCAACAGAATTCAACAACACATCAAACAAATTATACACCATGACCAAGTGGGCTTTATCCCAGGGTCTCAAGGCTCGTTCAATATACGTAAATCTATAAATGCAATTCAGCACATAAACAAATTGAAAAATAAAGACCATATGATTCTCTCAATTGATGCAGAAAAAGCTTTTGAAAATATCCAGCATTCCTTCATGATCAGAACACTTTAAAAAATTGGTATAGAAGGGACATTTCTTAAACTGACAGATGCCATCTACAGCAAACCCACAGCAAATATCGTACTGAATGGAATTAAATTGAAATCATTTCCACATATATCAGGAACCAGGCAAGGTTGTCAATTATCCCCTCTGCTCTTCAACATTGTAATGGAAGTTTTATCCATTGCAATTAGGGAAGAAAAGGCAATCAAGGGTATCTAAATAGGGTCAGAAGAGATCAAACTTTCACTCTTTGCAGATGATATGATTGTATATCTGGAAAACACCAGGGATCTACTACAAAACTTCTAGAAGTGATCAAGGAATACAGCAATGTCTCAGGCTACAAAATCAACACCCATAAAACTGTAGCCTTTATGTACACCAATAATATTCAAGCTGAAAAAACAGTGAAGGACTCTTTTGCTTTCACAGTAGTGCCAAAGATGAAATATTTGGGAGTTTACCTAACAAAGGATGTGAAAGATCTCTATAAAGACAACTATGAAACTTTAAGAAAAGAAATAGCTGAAAATGTTAACAAATGGAAAAACATACCCTGCTCATGGCCAGGAAGAATCAACATTGTTAAAATGTCTATACTACCCAAAGCAATATATAATTTTAATGCAATTCCTATTAAAGCTCCATTGTCATATTTTAAACATCTTGAAAAAAAATAATACTTCATTTTATATGGAATCAGAAAAAAACCTTGAATAGCGAAGACATTACTCAGAAATAAAAACAAAGCAGGAGGAATCACACTACCAGACCTGAGACTCTACTATAAATTGATAGTGATCAAACAGCATGGTCCTAGCACAAAAACAGAGCAGTAGATGTTTGGAACAGAATAGAGGACCAAGAGATGAATTCAGCTACTTACATTTACTTGATCTTTGACAAGCCAATTAAAAACATTCACTGGGGAAAAGACTCCCTATTTAACAAATGGTGCTGGGTGAACTGGCTAGCGACCTGTAGAAGACTGAAACTGGACCCACACCTCTCACCATTAACTAAGATAGACTCACACTGGATTACAGATTTAAACTTAAAACATGAAAATATAAAAATTCAAGAAGAAAGTGCAGGGAAAACTCTTGAAGCAATTGGCTTGGGTGAATATTTTATGAAGAGGACTCCCTAGGCAATTGAAGCATTATCAAAAATACACTACTGGGACCTGATCAAACTAAAAAGCTTCTGTACAGCCAAGAACATAGTAAGTATAGCAAGCAGACAGCCCTCAGAATGAGAAAATATTTGCAGGCTATGCCTCTGACAAAGGTTTAATAACCAGAATCCACATAGAACTCAAAAGTATTAGCAACAAAAGAACAAGTGATCCCATCTCAGGATGGGAAAAGGACTTGAAGAGAAACTTCTCTAAAGAAGATAGGTGCACGGCCTACAGACACATGAAAAAATGTTCACCATCCTTAATCATCAGAGAAATGCAAATCAAAACTACTTTGAATATCACCTAACTCCAGTAAGATTAGCCCACATCACAAAATCCCAAAACCAGAGATGTTGATGTGGATGTGGAGAAAAGGGAACACTTCTACACTGCTGGTGGGAATGCACACTAATATGCTCCTTTTGGAAGGATGTTTGGAGAATACTTAGAGATCTAAAAATTGACCTGCCATTTGACCCTATAATTCCTTTACTAGGTATATACCCAGAAGACCAAAAATCACATTATAACAAAGACATCTGTACCATAATGTTCATTGCAGCCCAATTCATAATTGCTAAGTCATGGAAGAAGCCCAAGGGCACATCGACCCATGAAAGGATTAATAAATTGTGGTCCTTGTATATCATGGAATATTACACAGCCTTAAAGAAAGATGGAGACTTTACCTCTTTCATGTTTACATGGATGGAGCTAGAACTTATTCTTCTTAGCAAAGTATCTCAAGAATGGAAGAAAAAGTATCCCATGTACTCATCCCTACTATGAAGCTAGCTTTCATATGAAGGCTATAACCCAACTATAGCACAAGAATATGGGGAAAGGGGCAAGGGAGGGGAGGGAAGGAGCGAGGTTGGGGTGGAGGGACAGTAATTGGTGGGGCCACACCTACAGTGCCTCTTAGAAGGGTACAGGTGAACCTTACTATACTCAGAATACAAATCTCTTCATACAATAACTAACAAAATGCCATGAAGGCTATGTTAATCAGTTTGATGAAAATAGTTCAGATTGTATATGAAACCAGCACATTGTACCCCTTGATTGCACTAATGTACACAGCTATGATTTAATAATAAAAACAGTAAAAAACAAAAAAAATTAAAATATAAAATAACACAAAGAAAAACTAAAATTAGTTATTGTCACGTGAAAATAAATAAATAAATAAAGATTCAAAGCAAAAATAAATAATTAAGTTCCATTTGTTTATTTTTGTTGTTGTTGCAATTGCCAGGGAAGTCTTCTTCATAAACTCTTTCCCCAGGCCAATATCTTCAAGGATTTTGTCCACATTTTCTTTGAGGATTTTTATTGTTTCATGACTTAATTTAAATCTTTTATCTATTTTCAATCAATTTTTGTAAGTGGTGAGAGTTTTGGGTCCCGTTTCACTCTTGTACATGTGGTTATCCAGTTCTCCCTGTACCATTTCCTGAAGAGGGATTCTTTTCCCCAGTGTATGTTCTCGTTTGGTTTATCAAAGATCAAGTGGTGGTGAGGTATTAGTTTCATCTCCTGGTTTTCTATTTGTTTCCAGATGTCTACATCTCTATTTTTGTCCCAATACCATGCTGCTTTGATCACTAGGGACTTGTAATGTAGCATAAGGTCTGTTAGGGTGATGCACCTGGCTTCGTTTTTATTACTAAGTATTATCTTACCTATATGGGTTTCTTTCTTTTTCCATACAAATGAAGAATTGTCCCTTCCAAATCTTGAAAGTATGATGATGCTATTTTAATGGGGATTGCATTGAATCTGCAGATTGCTTTGAGTATAGACATTTTCACAATGTCAATTCTTCCCAACCATGAGCATGGTATGTTCTTACATTTGTTCATATCTTCTGCTATTTCATTTCTTAGGGTTTCATAATTTTCATAATATTTTTGTAGACATCCTTCACCTCTTTTATTTCATATGTTCCTAGTTTTTTTGAAACTACTGTGAAGGGAACTGTGTCTTTGATTATCTTTTCATGGTGGCTTTTGTTGGCATATACAAAGGTTACTAATTTGTGTACATTGATTTTACATCCTGAGACATTGCAATATTTTTTGATCACTTCAGGAATCTTGTGGTTGCGTCCATGGGGTTCTCTGAGTATATGATCATATTGTCAGCAAAGAGCGAGAGTTTGACCTGCTGTGCACCCATTTGTATGCCCTTTATTTCCTTCTCCTGCCTGATTGTATTGGCTAAAACTTCCAGCACTATGTTGAATAGTAGTGGTGAGAGAGGACAGCCTTGTCTGGTTCCAGTTTTAAGTGGAAAAGTTTTCAGTTTTACGCCATTCAGTATAATATTAGCTGTGGATTTGTCATAGATGGCTATGATCAGTTTAAGAAATGTGCCATCTATGCCTATATTCCTCAGAATTCTAATTAGAAAAGGATGCTGAATTTTCTCAAATGCTTTTTCTGCATCTATTAAGAGGATCGTATGGTCTTTGCTTTTGCTTCTGTTGATACGGTGAATTACGTTTATGGACTTGTGTATGTCAAACCAAACTTGCACCCCTGGGATGAAACCTACTTGATCATGATGAATGATTTTTTTAAAGTGTATCTGGAATCTACTAGCAAGGATTTTATTGAGAATTTTTACATTTATATTCATTACTGGAATTGATCTGAAATTCTCCTTTTCACTTGGGTCTTTTTCTGGTTTTGGTATCAGGGTGATATGTGCTTCATAGAATGTGTTGGGGAAGATTCTTTCCTTCTGAATTTTTGGAATAATTTCTGCAGCATGGGTATAAGCTCTTCTTTGAAAGTTTGATAGAATTCTAGCTTGAAGCCTTCTTGACCAGGGCATTTTTTGGTTGGGAGATTTATTGTTTCTGTGATCTCAGTTCTTCAGCTTGGTCTGTTCAGGAGACCTATTTCTTCTTGATTAAATCTCCAACATTTTGGGAGGCTGGGAAGTCCAAGAGCATGGTGCTGGCATCTGACAAGGCCCTCATGTTGTGTCTCCATGTGATAGAAGGCAGGGTAAGAAAGGGAGGGAGCAAGAGCAGGAGGAGGCTGAGCTTGCTTTTGCAGTAGTCCCACTCTCTCTATAGTGAACCATTCCCTCGACCTTGGCATTAATCCACTCCTGAAAGCAGAGCTCTCATGATC
The DNA here is from genome assembly GCA_963574655.1 of Perodicticus potto. Lineage (NCBI taxonomy): Eukaryota > Metazoa > Chordata > Mammalia > Primates > Lorisidae > Perodicticus > Perodicticus potto. Next base: position 38,253 of record CAUYRH010006703.1, read on the forward strand.
TAACTACCTCTTAAGAGTCTTACATCTCAACACCATTTAATTGGGGATTAAGTTTCTAACACATCGACTTTGGGTCACACATTTAAACCATAGCAAGATCCTTGGATCTGTCCAGAGTCCTGGAGTGTCCACTCTGGAGTGGGTAGATTGGTCTCATTTAACCCTTTTCTGTGATCTGCTGGCACCTGTCCCCAGAGTCCACAATCCTGAGTATTTGACATGCATTTGAAGACTTTGTCTCTACACTGCCCGAATGTGGCAGAGATAGAAAGTGTGTCAGTACAGGGTTCAATGACATCCTGCCCAGGAGTGCTACCCAGAGGGACTACTCAAGAAACGGGTGAACCAGCAGCTTCCTAGGAGTTGGAGAAGGAAACAAATGATTGACCACTGAGATACAACCCTGCATTGCTAGTATCATGACCAGAATGCAAGCACTACCTGGATTTCCTGAGTGTTCAAGGTCATATGTTCTATATAAAACCAAAAAAAAAAAGAAAAACCCAAACAAATAAACATACCCCCCCCCAAAAAAAAACACAGAAAGGAAAGAAAGAGAAGAAATGGGTCTAATTATTATAATTCAGCAATTAGAGCTCAGTGCTTTAGCTTGCTCAGTTCCTGGGGCAAGGCATGTGCCTTCCTGCTGGACTTGCATTGCAATAGCATTTCTTGTTCTCTCTTCCTACTAAGAGAGAAGTGGGGGAAGATGGGAAATTGGTGCATTAGGAAAGTGGGAACATTTATCAAAGTAAAGGTTTTATCATGTTCCCCAAAGGAATAACTGGTAGACTGAAAATAGCTGCCAGTGTCCACCCTGAGAATTACCACGGACCAGCCCAATTACATAGAGGAATATTTCAATGATTATTTCATATGCGTATCTTACATCTAAAATATCCACATGAATTCTAAGTAGTCTGCTCTCTGGAAAGCACTAAGTACTTTGCTTTGATAGCACAAGAAATGGCCCTGAATGCCAACAAGTTCTTTCAAAATCTGTCAAATTACTTGATATACAGTTTACTTGAAAAATATTCCCACAAGACATAAATTAAATTCTTTAAACATGCTGCCCACAGAAGAAGTAAAATAGTGGTTTAAGAAAGGCTGCCTTCCTTTTCATAAAAGTGATTCAAAAAGAAAAATATTAGAAATTAGAGCACTTATATCAAAATATGCCATTGTAAATTGAAACTTCTTTGCCTTAAATAAAAAAAAATGCTTATATTCTGAGAAAACTGCAAGAGAAATTATCCACAAAGAATATGATATGGCATCCTGAATCTTTAAATTGGTTATGCACAAAGCAGACATTACAACTTTAAAAAAACTATTCTTAAAAGAAAACTTGGCAATATAAAGCCCTTCAAAGGAAAGGAAACTGGATTTATTTAATCTGCTCACTGTTACAAAAATGTTTAAACCAATAATAACTGACTTTGACTTTTCAAAAATCACGTTTTAAATGTGTAGAAAATTGTGATGGAAAAGAACATATAGCTATGGTTCAGGATTTATTCCATGCATATTGGGACTACATAAAAATTGTTGCAGTGTGGTATGGATTCATTTACAATAATGGTCCCTCAGTGAAGGCATATGTGTTTGTCCTTTAGGGATTTCTGGAATGGCAAAGTGCAGAGGCTCTTCCCAGGACCGGGAATGAGCAGGCACCTGCTGTCACTGAGATATTGTCAGACAACTGTCTGCAGACTTGCTACAGTGATGCTGGAGATTCAGTAAGTTACTTAGCAAACACCAACTACCCATGTCCCCACTGCCTTGGTCATTCTGATTTCCCCAGGATGATCTGATAGACTTTTCTGAAATGCAATTAAGCACTGACATCATCTCCTGTCTCCAAAAATGTGGCTATCAACTTATTGTATGCAAAAGGAACAAATATTTGGAGTGCCTAAAGCATGTATGTGGTGAGCATGAGCTCTGGAGAGTTAATACAAAAAATGCAAGGTCAGTATGGTATGATGATATAGACCAAGTGTACAATTTCAGGATGCTCTCATGGGAAATAGTCAATATATTGTGTATTATATAGACTGTATTATACAGTCAATATACAGTGTATATTAAAATACACACTAATGAACAAATTCAAATGTAAGAAGAGTTTTATTTAATTTTTTTATTTTTTTGAGATAGAGTCTCACTCAAGTCACCTTGGGTTGACTGCCATGGCATCACAGATCACAGCAACCTCAAACTCTTAGGCTTGAGAGATCCTCTTGTCTCAGCCTCCCAAGTAAGCTGGTACTACAGGCTCCTGCCACAACACCTGACAAAAAAAATAGCATTTTTTTTGTTTCTATTTTACAGATGGGGTTTTGCTTTGCTCAGGCTGGTCTCAAACTCCTAAGCTCAGTCAATTCACCTGCCTCCGCCTCCCCGAGTGTTGGGATTAACACAGGCGTGAGCCATCCCACCTGGACAGAAGGGTTTTGTTATTGTCTAGAAAGCAAGTTACTCTTGCATTACCCTCTTAGATTGAGTTTACTTTGGAAGGATAATGGATGATATTTGTGTTCTTTCTACTGAGTGTGCATTAAAAGGTGTGGAACAAGACAGGTGCAGTGGTTCATGTACTCTGGAAGGCCAAGGCAGGTGGATTGCCTGAGATCAGGAGTTCAAGACCAGCCTGAGTAAGAGTGAGGCCTCACCTCTACTAAAAATAGAAAAACTAGCCAGGTGTGGTGGCAGATGCCTGTAGTACCAGCTATTATGGAGGGTAAGGCAGAATTCCTTTATCCCAGGAGGTTGCTGTGAGCTATGATGATACCACAGCACTCTAGCCTGGGGGACAAAGTGATACTCTGTCTCATAAAGAAATAAGTAAGGAAGTAAATAAATAAAGCAAGTACAAAAACTGTATCATTCACAAAATTTTTCTTTCAAAAAGCCTAAATAGGTTACCTTTGTGCAAAATACACCCTTTGCTCTTAAAGTGTGGTTTGTTACATTAAATCATTACATTTTTCAAGCTATTTAACCAAGAAAATAAGTTAAGACTTGTCATTTTGCAAATTTGGAAACAAAATCAATTCATCCCAAATTAGTGATGACAATATAACATTTATTTCATAAGATAAGACTCAGATGCCAAGATATCTGTAAAATTCCATTTTGATGAAAGCAATTAATTATGAAAAACTAGGCATCTTATGGCATGAAGCAAGAAACTTTGTAATGTAAAAGACCCAGGTTATTTTTGAGGCCCTTCTCGAGAGGGTCACACAGGGTAAGCACTTCACCACCCCCATTTATTTTAAAGAAATTTATTTCTGTTCTCCTTCAGCTTATCCCACAGCCATACTCTGGATTGATTCATCATCTCACTGCTTTGCCTCCTAACCATTCCTCTCTTCTGGCTTCCATATTCCTAAGAAAGTCCTCCAACCCCTCACCTCCCTCCATTTTTCTCCTATCCTTCTAGCCAGTGTTGGATTCCTGCAATCTCTGTCCAGCCAGGACCAGTGGTCTGTGAATTATTTCATCCAGACGTACACTAGGTATTTCCATACCCTTAGTCCTGTACGGTACCTCTCCTGAGCCTTTATTTGTAATTAAAAATGAACTTCTTTGAATCTTCAAGACCAGGATTACACCTGCCTCAACATTTAGCAAGCTTCCTTTCTCCCATGATCTCAACTGACTCCTCAAGCCCATAGAATGGTGACACGAATATATAGAAGATGTTGCAGAGATCAATCATAGTCTGTGCACACATTCTCCAGCATCTGACACATGACAGCCCCTTAATAAAAGATAGTACTCTTCTATTTCTTTTCTTTCTTTCTTTCTTATTTTTTTTTTGAGACAGATTCTCATGATGTTGCCCTCTGTAGAGTGTTAGCATCACAGCACACAGGAACCTCAAACTCTTGGGTTTAAGCGATTCTCTTGCCTCAGCCTCTCAAATAGCTGGGACTACAGGCACCCACCACAACGTCCAGCTATTTTCTTTGTTGTCGCAGTTGTCATTGTTGTTTAGCTGGCCCAGGCTGAGTTCGAACTCTCCAGCCTCAGTGTATGTGGCCAGCACTGCAACCACTGTGCTACAGGTGCCAAGCCTTCTGTTTCTTTTTTATTTTATTTTATTTTATTTTAGATTAATGGTATTTTTTTTATTGAATCATAGCTGTGTACAATAATTCAATCATGGGGTACAGTGTTTCTTTTTTAAATGCCCAGAATGCTAAGCACAAAAGGAGCAGAGTACACATGGGGCTGACAGCACGACCACAGCTGTTTTCAGAGCTGCCTTTGAGGTGTCTCCCTGCCCCAGCCCAGCAAAGGCACTTGGTTTGTTTCCACGTCTTTGTGATTTGTGCGTTGAGTTGCAGTAAACATTCGGGTGCATAAGGCACACTTCTTGAGTGAAGGACACAATTGCATCTCTGACTTCACCTTACAAACACAAGCGGTGTAACCTAATCTCATGTACCCTCATATTAATCTGAAATGTATTTTTTTAAGGCAAGCATGAACGAAGTTTATTGAGGAAAAGAAAGATAGGCTTACAGAGTAAGAAAGCTTAGAAAGCAGGATGCATTCGGCATGGACAGCATACAGGCCCCCATTGCCAGGGCAAGTAGGTAAAGAGGGCTTAATTCGAAATTTAAAAAAAAGAAAAATCTAATCATCCATGCTGGTATTTCCAAAGCTGTAAGAAAGTTACAAAATGAATCTGTTTACTAACAATATGTGGGGCTTTTTGTTTTGGGGGGGTTTGCAGTTTTTTTGGCCAGGGCCAGGTTTGAACCCACCACCTCTGGTATATGGGGCCAGCACCCTACTCCTTTGAGCCACAGGTGCCCTCCAATATGTTATTTTTTTTTTCTAATGACTATCACACTCCCTTTTTGGTTCTGTCAAAATATTTGGGCATGTGTAATATCACTGCAATTGCCTCAGACTGATTTCATGTGACTATTAAAGTCATTCTCAGGGTTCAGAAAGGAATGCAATTATCTGTTTCAGTTTGTACTTCTCTGATAAGTTTTTGAAAAGTTTAAGAATTCTCTCAAGAGTATGCCCATCAGTAGGTATTGGATCTGGTCTTAACAGCAAGCTCATTAATCTGTTATGCATCCATAAATTCTGCAGCTGCTTTCCTGGCGATTTTAACCATGAGTGATCCCATAATGCACGCCCAGTTAGCTAATAGGTGGAGCTAGAGCCTGACCCACTGTTTCTTGTTTCTAAGAATTTGGGTTTACTTCATATGGTGGCTGAGGGAAAATAGGTTGGGGAAGTAGTTTTTAAATTACAGCCTATGGGAAGGAACTGATAAATTTGTCAGTGAAATTTTCAAAACCTATTCTCTCATATTTGAGTCTGATGGCAGTTACTATTGTATGATAATCCCTGGCCTTTCCAGATCTCAACCATCTGTAGTAGTATAGTGATTCTTAATTCTCTTTCAAGAAAAATTGAGTAGGAAGAAATAAACAATTTGCAAATAAGACTTAGCTATCATGAAAGATTATTTAAAAGTTATGTCAAAAAGATTTTACTCACTAAAAGTGTAATAATGGAAATGTGGAAAATACAGTAGGTAAAGGAAACAATGACAATCTTCAAAGGTTTTGTGGATCAAAATTGTTTTCACATAGTAAATGAGAAAATATCATGAATGTTACATTAATCAGGTGGATAAAAATATCTCCAATTGTATGGGAAGCCCGCACACTGTACCCCATGACAGAATTATTGTACCCAGCTATGATTCAATAAAAAAATAAATAAATAAAAATAAATAAAGTTGATGAATCCCGGGGTGGGGGTGTGGAAATAAAATAAAATCAAGAATTTGTTTTCCATCCCTGTAAACCAATTTATAATCCCTCACATTTACAACTATAGCCCAGGATGAAGAAGGGAAGGGGAAGGGATAGGAGGGGAGGGGTGGTTCGATAGAGGGAGGGTTAATGGTGGGACCTCACCTATGGAGCATATGAAAGGGCACAAGTCAAATCTATGAAGTATTGAACACAAATGCCTTAACACTGCGATTAAGTAAATGAGGTGAAAGCTATGTTAATTAGTAGGATGTAAGCACTCCAATTTGTACAAATAATCAACACATTGAATCCCACAAAGGCATAAATG
>CAUYRH010006705.1:0-12698 GCA_963574655.1 Perodicticus potto
TACCAAAGTTTATTAATCCATTCGTGGGTCGATGGGCACTTGGGCTTCTTCCATGACTTAGCAATTATGAATTGGGCTGCAATAAACATTTTGGTACAGATGTCTTTGTTGTAATGTGATTTTTGGTCTTCTAGGTATATACCTAGTAAGGGAATTGTAGGGTCGAATGGAAGGCCTATTTTTAGATCTTGAAGTACTCTCCAAACGTCCTTCCAAAAGGAACGTATTAGTGTGCATTCCCACCAGCAGTGTAGGAGTGTTCCCTTTTCTCCACATCCACGCCAACATCTCTGGTTTTGGGATTTTGTCATGTGGGCTAATTTTACTGGTTCTCAGTCCTTTATCAGACGTGTAGCTCGCAAATATCTCCTCTCATTCTGTATGTTGTCTATTTGCTTTGTTGATTGTGTCCTTTGCTATGCAGAAACTTTTTAACTTGATCAGGTCCTGTTCGTTTACTTTTGTTGTTTCTCTGATTGTCATTGGGGTTGTCTTCATAAATTCTTTCCCTAGGCCTATAGCTATAAGAGTTTTTACACCATTTTCTTCTAGAATTGTTGTAGTTTCATGACTTAGATTTAAGGTTTTTATCCTTGTGAGTTAATTTTTGTGATTGGTGAGAGGGGTGGGACCTGTGTCAATTTTGTACATGTGACTATTCCATTCTCCCAGCATTTATTGAATAGAGATTCTTTCCCCTAGTGTATGTTTTTGTTTGCTTTGTCAAAGATCAGCTGGCAATATAAGGATGATTTCATATCTGGGTTCTCTGCTCTGATTCAAAGGTGTGTGTCTCTATTTTTATGCCATTACCATACTGTTTGATTACCATAGCCTTGTAGTATAGCTTAAAGGCTGGTACAGTGATGCCGTCACATTTGTTCTTATTTTATAGGATTGCATTGGAAATTTTGTTCTAATTTTTATTATATCTTTTCTTCTGCTTATTTTGGATTTAATTTGTTCTTTTTCTAGTTTCCTAAAATGAAAGCTTAGGTTATTGATTTTAGATCCTTCTTCTTGTCTTAATAGATTCATTCAATGCTTTAAATTTCCCTTTGAGTACTCCTTTTACTGCATCCCACAAATGTCAATAAGTTGTATTTTAATTTTCACATAATATTTCAAAATATTTTTTAAATTTCTCTTGAGATTTCTTTTTTGACTCATATGTTGCTAAGATATGCTACTTAATCTCCAAATATATGGGAAATTCCCAACTATCTTTCCATTATTGATTTTTAATTTAATTCTATTGTGGTCTGAGAGTATATTTTGTATGATTTCTATTCTTTTAAATTTATTAAAGTGTATTTTATGGCCTGGAATGTAATCTGTCTTGGTGAATGTTCCATGTGAACTGAGATGAATATATATTCTGCTGTTGTTGGATAAAGTATTTTACACATGTCAATTAGATCTAGTTGATTGATGGTGTGTTCAATTCCACTGTAGCCATACCAATTTTCTGCTTGCTGGGTCTGTCAGTTACTGAGAGTGGGATGTTAAAGTTTCGAGATGTCAGGTAGCAGTCTGTTCTCAGTTCTTAGTGTGCTCTTGGCCAAAGAATGACCAGACACACCAAAAGCAAGGCAAACATGAAACGAAGTTTGTTGAGGAAAAGCAAGACAGGTTTGTAGAGCAAGAGCAAGACATATTCACCATAGATGACAAACAGGTCCCCTGTAGTAAGAAAAGGCTCTGGTTATGGTCTGGGGTCCTGTTGAATATTGTCTAGATTGGGCCCTTCCTTGTGGTTCAAATGTCACCACTGAACCACATTAATGGATAGTTAATTGACATGATAATTAACCTTAGGTTATTTTAGATCCTTCTACAGACCCTATTGTGCCTGGGCTGCCTGGCCCTTGGCCTGGGGAATTCCTTGAATTCTTGTGCATATTAGCAGGGGGTTATTCCTTCCCCCACATGGGTGTCAATTGTTTGAGGCAGCACCAAGGCAGGTGCTGGCCTTTGTCCATAGGAGAGCCAGAAGTCTTCCCTATCAACCTCACACAACTACAATAGTAGATTTATCTATTTTTCTTTTCAGTTCTAACAGTTTTGTCTCAGGTATTTGGACATTCTATTGTTAGGTTCATGTGAGTTAAGGATTGTTAAAGTCTCCTTGGTGAATTGACCCCTTTATCATTATTACCCACCTTTATCTCTGATAATTTTTCTTGTTCTGCAGTTCATTTTGTCTAAAATGAGCATAGTTACTCCAGCCTTCTTTTATTTAGTGTTAGCATGGTATATCTTTATCCCTTTAATTTTTAATCTATGTTTTTATGTTTAAAGTGGGTTTCTTATAACTATAGTTGGGTCTTGTATTTTTATCCTCTCAACAGTCTCTGGGTTTTCTTTAATTGATATATTTAAACCATTCACATTTAAAATAATTAATGATATAATTGGATTGCTATCTACCATGTCTGTAATTGTTTTCTATTCATTGCACTCATTTTTTGTTTCTTTTTTTCTTTTTCTGCCTTCTCTGATGTTAATAGAGCATTTTATATGATTCCATTTTCTCTCTTCTTTTAGCATGTCAATTATGCTTCTTTTTATTTAAACAAAAAAAGTCATTATCCCAGAGTTTGCAATATGCATTTCCAGCTAATAAGTCTATTTTCAAATAAAACTATAACACTTCATCAATTGTGCAGGTAACTTATAATAGAGTACTCACATTCCTCCCTGCCATCCTAATAACATTGCTATTATTTACTTCCCTTATCCCAAGGCTATAATCCCAATACATTGTTGTTGTTATTACCTTGAACAATTGTCTATTTGATTAATCAGGAATAAGAAAAAAAATGTTTATCTTCAATTATTTCTTCTCTAATGAAAGAAGATCTTTATGAGATCTGACTTGTATCATTTTTATTCTCTCTGAAAAACTTCTTTTAATGTTTCTTACAAAGCAAGTCTATTGGCAACTAATCCCTTCCGATTTTGTTTGTCTGGCATAGTTCTTATCCTTGATACTTTCAAGGTAAGATATTCTTTCTATCTGGCTTCTTTCAAGATTTTTTCTTTGTCTCTGGTTTTATGTGATTTATATAATATGCCTACGTGTGATTTTTTGGTATTTGTCCTGCATTGTGTTCTCTGAGCTTTCTGGATCTGTGATTTTGATGTCTGTTGTTAATTTTGGAAAGCTCTCAACTATTATTACTTCAAATATATCTTCCACTCCCTTCCTTTTCTTTTTCTTTCATTTCATATAATATAATGAAAAACATTATATTATATCTTTTGTCATTTTCCCACTGTTCCTGGATATTTTCCTTTTTTTCATTCTTTTTTTCCTCTTCATATTTTAGTCTGAGATATTTCTATTGACCTATATTCAAGCTCACTGATTCTTTCTTTAGCTGTGTCTAGTCTACTGATGAGCCCATTGAGGGTATTCTTCATTACTATTATGTGGGGGGGTGTTAAATTGTTATCATTTGTTTGTATTCTTTCTTAAAGTTTCCATCTCTCTCCTTCATTTCTCATATATTCTTACCTACTTTTTCCATTAGACCCCTTAACATATGAATCATCATTATCTTACATTACCCACCAGATAATTCCAACAGCTGTGTCTTACATGAGTCTGGTTATGATGCCTGCTTTGTCTTTTCACACTGTGTTTTTTCTTGCAGGACTTGCAATTTTTGTTGAAAGTTAGCCATGAAGTATCTGGTATTAGAACTGAGGTAATTAGGCTTTTAGCATGATTTATCTGCTAGGAGCAAGACTATATTTAATGTTTCTTATAACTGCTGTGCCAGAGGCTTCAGTTTCCTTTCATTTCCTTAGTTTTATTTTCTCTCCCTGTTGTGTTTGGATTTCCCTAAAAACTCCTCCTTATATGGAAGCTTTGTTCTGTAGCTCTCTCAGTTGTAATCCACTGTCATTACACTGAAGTGTAATGTGGGGGTAAGATGCTAGGTAGAGACACATTCTAATCTTAAGATTAAATCTAGTTTCTTAGTGGGCTTTAGTCTGTGGGCTGTGACCTTCAGAATTGTTTCTTAGCCTTTTTCTTCTCCCTTTGCATAAGGAAGCCTCTGGCAGCCTTTTCTGAGAAGGCTAGAAAGGGTGGTGTTGTCTAAATGTCCCCACTCAGATCAATGCCTGCTATAGTAATTTCTCCTGGAGGCAGGCCTTATTAAACAAAGTGCTCTAGGCATATTCCAAAATGTTTTCTTTCCATCACCCCTGCCTGAAGCATGAGGGCATTATTTTAAGGTAAGCTCAGCTCAGCTGTGATTCTCTGTATTTACCAATCTCTCTAGTCTGCCCTTGATCTAAAGAAAGTTATAGATTCTCACTTGCTCGGGTCTTTTTTTCTTGTTGTGATGATGGGAGTGATGCTTTCCAAGCTCTTTACATGTTGTAGATGAAACTGGAAGTCCTCTATAAGCATTTTACACATTTCTTGCCGATCTCAAGGGTTGTGCTTTCTAATCTAGGTTGCAGAGAAGAAAGTTGAGATTCAGAGAGGTTAAGTCATGTGCCCACGGTCACCCAATCAGTGAGTGTTAAAGCTAAAATTATTTGTCTTGAGAAATAAAAATACAATCCTAAGCCCTCCAAACAACTGAATAGACCTCCTGTTGACCAAGGATACCCAAGAGAAACTTTAAAAACTGAGTCCCCAAGCCATGACAGGATGGGAGGTCAGATGTGCCTTGTTAGACCTCACCTATCACTGCCTGCCATTGAACTTTCCTAAGAGTGAACTAGAAATGAGCCCTGTTAAAAATGAGCTTCACCACTGATTTCAACCAGTTGCCTAATGCTAGTCCTCCCTTGTCGTTTTGACACCACAACTGACCAAAGTCCCTTCCTGATAAAAAAAAAAACCACGAATATGGAGTGGTTCTGGCCAGCCTCTGTCCTCTGCTTCATTTTCTGACATAAAGGGCCTAATTGAAATACATCCATATGTTGAATCTTCACCCCAGGGAAAACTTGCTCCACATAAAACATACATGTTTGCTTACTACATATGTGCGCACCACCTCTTCGTGAATATTCATAACTCCTTCGAGAACCTGTTGACCATGTATACTTAGCACTTAGCCAGCCTGTTCAGCATGAATTCCTGTCTTGTTTTACCCTCCCTCATAGTGCTTGCTCTCATCTTCTGTTGGAGACGATGCTCCCCAGGCTGCAGGCTACAAGCCTTCATGAGAAATAAAGCTTGCCTTTCCAAATGTAAGAATCTCAAGATTCTTCGTTTAACAGTCTTTAGATGCTGATGGTCTTTGAAACTGCACCAATCACTAACATTCTAGAAGTATTTACCATAGAGGCTGTTTCAGAGATTTTCCGTGGAATCCTTAGTTAAATCTGGGCTTGCTCATTTTAAGTCAAGAAAGCAGTGAGAATCTCATAAGCCACTGAGTCTTTCTTTGTCTATCATAAAGTGGCTAGGTTAGCCTTGTCCAGCCCATAGTTCACCATGTTTTACCAGCCACCTTTAGAATCATGGGTAACATTCCCCGATGTCTATTCCTTGTACTGCCATAGAACTATGGTGTTTAAAAACTAGAAGAGGCCTTAGAGATCATCTCTTGCAATCCCCTTTTTTCACAGATGAAGGACTTTAAGGACCTAGCACATTATTGGAAGAACTACCTGCTGTTTGTTGATCTTCTATTTCCCCAGCCTGCCCTTTTTCCCAGATTTTTTAAGGCGTAATTTAGACACATCTTTTTCCTTGAGATAGTCAATCCACAAGTATGTGATGAAGCCTACACTGTCCTTTGCCCCATGGGAGTTGGAAGAAGGCAGGTAGATCTCACCAGTGCCTGCCTTTCCAAATGTAAGAATCTCAAGATTCTTCGTTTAACAGTCTTTAGATGCTAAACGAGGGACAGTTCTGGAAGTCAGGCATCCTTGACCTCTATGCGTGTTCCCTGAGGTCTAGACATGTCAGTGGTTCGCACCTGGGGGCAATTTTGCCTCCCAGGAGACATTTGGCTGTGATTTGAAAAATTTTTGGTTGTCATGACTGGAGTATCGCTATTCTGGCATTTAGGGGGAAGAGGCCAGGGACACTGCTCAAAACCCGGTAGTGTACAGGACAGCCCCCACAACAAAGAATTACCTGGGCCAAAATGTTGACAGAAGCCGCGTTTTCCCTTTGTCTTCCCTGAAAGATAGCTCTGGGTGCCTGGTGACAGTTCTTCATGCTCCGCCATGGCCATATGGTGCAGCTGCCAATCAACTCAGGGTGAGGCATAGCATCCTCGGCCTGGGAGGCCCCGAGCAGCTTCTTTGGGAAGGGTGTTCCCTGCATCTGTTTGGCGAGACCTTATATGACTGAGGTGCTTTCTGCTCGGTGGCAGGTGGGTGTCTCTGCCCACACTTTCCTGTGAAGAGAGGAGAAGCCTTACATAAGAGCAGCCTCATACAACCTTCTGTCAGTTGGCTGCATAGGGCCTGGGAAGCCCCCTCCCTTCTAAGATCTCACAGAGGACGCGGATTTATTCTGACCAGGCCCTGCAAGGGAAGACCTGAACCCTTTATCCTTTGAGATTGTCGTCGGTCTCATCTCCATCCTCTGCAGCCCCAGACCCCATTCTGGACCCTCTCGTCACCCATACACCCGTGTGCCCAGCACAGTGGAATGCTCAGGGCCTCTGCCACGTGTCTTCCAGCCTGTGATCACTTGCTTTGCCTTGACTGCCCACCCACACAATGCCTGCATGTGAACACGCCTTTGTGAAACTTCCAGACCCTTCTCCCTGCCCTCCCTGCCAAACAGTCTTTCTTTCTTCTGTGCTCTGACTGTTCTGGCACACTCCTCCAGCAGCCATACCTGGATGGATCAGAAGTATTTGCACATGTCTGTGTCTGCTCTCTGCCTGCCCCCAGTGGATGCTGAGTGCCTCATGCTGGGAGCCAGGGCCTGCACAGTAAAAGCTTTCTGAATGAGCAAGCAAGTGAGTGAGTAAATGATGCGGTAGGTAGAATCTCACTGGGCTCGCTAGTCCCCGAGTGCCTCCTGCTAAGACCTGACAGTTCCTGCTGCTCACTTGTTATCTGAGACACAGGATGCATGACCTCACCTCTACCTGTTGCCATTGAAGCTGTATGATCTTGAGCAAGTCACTTGTCTTCTCCACACGGGGCACCATCAGTAGCCAGCTGTAATATCACAGCGTGCCAGGTTTCATGCGTCCAAGGATGCATGGTGGTCCCAAGTGGAGGAGAAAATAGAATCCCAACCAAGTTCATCACTCCCCCTAAATCTCTGCTATCAGTCGCCCTAACTGGCCCCCAGACAGCTCTGCTCCCAGGCCTGAGTACAGTGAAAGAAACATTTTCGTGCACTAATAAAATTACCTTCTCTAAAGAAGGCAATTTGCATGTTAATGTTTTGGGTAATTCAGTGCTGCTCCAATGCCCTCAGGGCTGCAATTTCTCTCTGACAAAGTGACAAAAATAAACTCTCGCATAAAAGAGCATTTCTCTCCTCTCATTTGTGCTCTAATGTGACATTCTTAATGTGAGTCAAGTTGAAACCCACTGCTCTGTCTTATTTTTGACACTGATCTGCCTCCTGTCACCTATCCAAGTGACAGGACAGCTCTGAAGAGCTCCTCAGAGGGGCTTCTCATTGAGGACAGGTCTCAGTCTACTTGAGGGGGTGGGAACCCCTCCTCCCCACCCAAGGCTGAGGCTTTGGTTTTTTGTAAATTCTAGAAGGCCCAGCCAGTTAACTGCTGGACAGATGTGGGAACTGGGGAAGAGGGTTGCCTTTGGTAGGTGAGTTAGGGAGGCCCAAAGTCCTTCATTTTCCTCACCTTTAGAAAACAAAGGACGAGTAAATTCTGAGCACTACTGTCCAGCAGAGCAAAATGTTCATTCTGCTAAGCGTGGCCCCTCTCTTGACTTAAGACAATCAAGAAAGAAGGTCACTTTTACAGGGTATCTTCCATGTGCTGGATACTGGCTGGGCCCCTTACCTCTGTGTTCTCTCACTGAATCCCTCCACATCAGGGCAGAGGTGCAGTGAGGTCACCCAGCAGGATGTAAGAGGCAGACCCTGGATTTGAACTTGAGCCTATCTGATACAGAGCCTGGCTTCTTTCCACCCTAATGAAATCAAAAGATGTTCAATGAGCATCTAGTATGTGGCAGGCACTAGGAGTGACAGATAGGCAGGGAGGAACAGACCACCAGGACCATCACACCACTGACGTCTGGGTGCAAAGACAGATGTTAAAACACAGAAACACAGAAATAAACCTGTGATGAGATGTTGTGATGAGTTCTGTGAAATGAAATAACTAAATTTTACTGAGAATGACAGAGGAGACCCAGCTCATCTTAGGAGGTGGATCAGAATGCTGTGTCAGCGGAAGGAACACTTGAGTTGAGTCTCAGCTTCCCCAGGTGGATGGAGGTTGTTCCAGGAAGAGGCCAATGACTTGAGGGAGGCAGGTGGTGGTGGGGGGTGGGGAGCAGGGAGGTGGCAGGTGTGGGACATGAAAGCCATCAGGGTGACGGGAACAAGGAGAGACAAGTGGGGCTCGATTTTGCAGCACCCTCAGAGCAGGGTGAGGAATATGGGCTTCATATTTTAAGCGTTTAAAGCAGGAGACTGCGTGCCATGCTTGGTGTTTCTAGAAAGGACGTTCCAGGTGCCGTGTGGGAAGAGGGCGGTTGTGGAAACAGAGAGGCCAGTGAGGAGACTGAGGGAGTGGGAGCAGCAGGGTGGGGCTGGGCACATGGGTTACCATCCTTGGGAGGTGGGGGTGCTGAGGGGAGACGGGAAAAGTCCCCAGGCTTCTGCCTGGAGCAACTGGGCAGATAGGGATACCATTTATTAGAATGAGTAGGAGGAAAAGCAGAAATGGGAATAGAAGACCCACAGATACATTTTTAACAGGCCCTTTGAGATGCTAATGAGAAATCCCAGTGGGAAGCAAGTGCACTGGCCTGGAGATAGCAATTTGGAGGGCTTGGATTCACCGAAGGTGTTTAAGCCCAGGGAATGAATGACAGGAATAGCGGGAGGGAGAGAAAGAGAGCTCACCAGTGAGCCCTGCGGGCCCAAAGTGAGGTAAAAGCAGACTGAAGCCTGCAGAAAAGACCCGGAGCCTGAGCCAGGAGTTTCCAGAAAGATGAGAAGAAAAGGCGTAGAACAGAGTGTTTCCAGGAGGGAGGCTTCCCTGTGGTCAGATACTACAGAGGAGCTGAGACAGGAATGGAAGGTGCCCAGGCAGAGGCAAGAGCCCCTTAGGAGGAGCAGGACTGACGGAGGTCGTCTCTCAGGAGCTGTAAGGGAGGCTGTGCCTTGGCCAGCACCGCCTTGGGGCAAATTGGCTGAGAAGGAAGCTGAGGCTAGTGACTGGAGAGTCCCAGCATCGGGCAGGCTTTCCTACCACACAGAATCCAGGGCTGTTTGATGGCAGATGGCACCACTCAAGAGAAGGGGAGGAAGTGACATGCTGGGGGCACCATAGCTGGTCTCCAGACCACCCCCCTTTCCTCCCTCTGTCCCCCCAGGCTGGGCCAGCCAGTAGCACCAGCTTCACTCCCTGTACCCAAAGAAAGCCCTTTCGGAGCTCTGAGATTTTGCATCACCTTGTTCGTGTTCTCACATCTTCCTCCCCAGCTCTGGCTGGCAACCCCCTTGCAGATCCGACCCTGAGACAATTTGACAAGAGGTATCAAATTGTACACACTGTTTGACGCACAAGTTCCGCTGGAAAGAAGTGTTCACTCAAGTATGTACTAATGTATGTGCAAAGATGTTCATTGCAGAACATAATAATGTTCATGCATCAGTACATACTTGAGTGAACACTCAAGTTCACTCATTATATTATCCATAATAATATCAGAAAGGAAAAAAGAAGAAATAAACATCCTGAGCGTCCAGCAATAGGGGAAGAATGTTAAAAACTCACAGTACATCTATGCTAAACAAACAGTGGAGTTCTCTGCTGATATGGAGAGGTGTTAAGACATGGTTAAAATGTTTTCAGTGTGGACAACACATCTAATGAGATCCTATGTGTGTGCAAAATTATATGGAGATGTGTATCCGTGCACACAGAGATGCACGTATTTCATTTTCATCCATCCATGCCTCCCATTGCAAGCACAGGCACTTCCAGTGCACAGGAGTTGGAAGAGACAGAGCAGAGGGGAGGTAACTGGCCTCTCGCTTCCACCTTGTGTGTTGCTGACCTCATGGTTCTTGGTCTCTGAGTCAATAGAAATTGGCACAAGACTAAAAAAGCTATTTATACAGGGAAGGCTTTATGGGTTTTTTTTTCCTGGAACAAAAGGGAGACAGACAGTGCTGGTTAAGGAGCATCCAAACTGGCTCCCCAAACAAAGATCTGGGGCACATTTAAAGGGTAGCGGGAGAGCATTTGATGCTAGCACTGAAATCGTAGCAGCGGAAGTGGAGTTTTGTTGGCCGCTGCCCATCCTGGGATTGTGCGTCTTCATACATCGCATGTCTCACGAACATGTTCAATCTCCACCCTTGGTCATGGTTTTTAGCATTAAAATGAGCAAAAGGTCTATGAGTGGTCAGCTTCAGGCTTTGTCTTGGCAGTAGTCAGTCTGTGCTGGTTTGACTGGGGCCGGCGGACCCCTGCTCCAGTGGTTGCTGTGTCCTTTTAAAGAAGGCAGAACCACCTTGTCTTGAAGCTGGGTGGCGATCATTTTCAAAGCCTTTGTTCAGGGCCATAAGCAGACTTAAGCTTTGGCTCAAGGCTGAGGTGGGCAGCCAATGTCCCAGCTCACACATAGCCTCTGCCTGAGTTTTTCTCACCATGCACCATGGATTTTCTGTACCCTTCCTGCCTCTCCCAGGAAATGACTTGCTTCTTCCTCTGCATCCTAACCCTGCCCCCTCCAGGCCACACGCCCTCTGTCACATTGGGCACCCTCTCTCTTCCCCACTCCCCCACACACATCAGACGCATCAGACGAGGCCTGCTCAGCTCTGCATCCACACGCCGGGGGTGAGAGGTGGTTTCCACCAGGGTTGCCAGGATGGAGTTGCCATGGTCAGTGTTTTAAGAATTGTCCAGGGAAAGGCTGTCATGGGGAAGAAGCGGTGGATTTGCTTTGTACTGAAGTAGGGCTGCGGGGAGGCTTTACACATTTCAGCTTCAAAGCAGAGGGAAGAACAGGGAACACAGCAGCAAGAAGGGGCTTTCTGGGGCTGCAATGAGCACCCCATTGCTGAAGACATCAGGTGGGGATGGGGAATTATGGTTAGCAGTGTCAGGAAGGTCAACCCCTGCTCTTCAGAATCTCACAGGGGGCAACTCCAGGAAGCCAGAGGGATAAGATCAGGAGTCATGCTTTTTCTAAGGGTACCTTGTGGCTTCTCTTGTGCCTCTCTGAGTAAACTGGTGCCCAGAGGTGAAGGGCTGAGAGATTTTGAATCCCCACCACCCATCACTGTGCCTGGGTTTGAATCTTCACCCTGACCCCACCCCTGCACCTAGATTTGAATCCCTACCGCCAATCACTGTGCCCAGGTTTGAATCCCTATCACCAATTGCTGAGCCTGAGTTTGAATCCCCACCACCAGCTCTCTGTGGGCGCCTGAGTGATAGCTGTAACTGCCCTCACCCAACTAATTGACAAGATCCAAGACCCAAGCAAGGCTTTGCCAGTGTTATTAAACACAGGCAAACAACCAAAGGGTGAAATGGGGCAGGGGCAGAGGACATGAACATCTCTACCATCCAGATTTTGTTCTGAGGATTAAACAAGCGGTGCCCATAAAGCTCTCCCGGTAGGGTGTGACACACATAAAGCTTGTGTCTTTGTCTTATTAATCCCTCTTGCTATTCTCAGTGTGATCGTCATCCGGTGAGGGCCCAGATTGTGTTATCTCTGGAGTCCTTTGTAAGCTAGACATTTTGACCTCTTGCTGAGAAATGAGTGCGGAGCCTCACAAGGTTCCGCTGGAGTCATTAATCTCAGAAGAAATGTCTGGAAGACACAAAGCAGTTGCAGGAAGTGGTGGCCGGAACTGTGGCTCCGTCTTCCCAGACAGTGACTCAGAAATTTGTGTCCCTGTTGTAGAAGCATCAGGGGTGACGCTGGATGGGACTGGACTGGGGCCTCTGGCCACTCTGCACTGGCCAGCAGGGTGACCTGTGATTAATGAAATGATGGAATAGTTGCTTTTATCTTCGATTGTGTTTGTTATTTGGGTACTTGGGCTTCTAAGGGTAATGATTTTTCTGCAAGGTCTATTTATGGTTCAGTCTCAATGCTTATTAATTTTTCCATCCAGCCAAGGACAAAGGTGATAGTGACTTGTTGCTGCTGTAATGCTTAAATACAATGACTGTAGGCCTGTGCAACTTCTAGACCTCAGCTGGGAGTGGGGGGAAGGCTTTTTCCCCTCCTTCCCTTAAAAGATAGGCTGTGAGGAGGTTTCCATCCTGTTTGAGGGAGAACTGGTATAGAGCAGTGGTGGGAAACCCCAGCAGTATGACCTTGGGCAAATGAAGTGTGACCTTGGGTGAGTGCTTGGGCCTCCTTGAGTTCAGCGCTCTCCTTTGCACACCGTGAATATTTTTTTTGGAGACAGTCTCATTGTGTTGCCCTTGGTAGAGTGCCATGGCGTCATAGCTCACAGCAACCTCAAACTCTTGGGCTTAAGCGATTCTCTTGCCTTAGCCTCCCAAGCAGCTGGG
>CAUYRH010006706.1:0-20851 GCA_963574655.1 Perodicticus potto
AAAAATTGACCAGAACATGTAGGTTCTGGAATATATGTTAGATAGGTAGTTATTTTTGCATAAATTAGCTTAATAGAATTTTATATTTTTTTTTTTTTTTTTTTTTGAGACAGAGCCTCAAGCTGTCACCCTGGGTAGAGTGCCGTGGCATCACAGCTCACAGCAACCTCCAATTCCTGGGCTCAAGCAAGTCTCCTGCCTCCACCTCCCAAGGAGCTAGGACTACAGGCGCCCGCCACAACGCCTGGCCATTTTTTTGGTTGCAGCCGTCATTGTTGTTTGGCGGGCCAAGGCTGGATTTGAACCTGCCAGCTCAGGTGGCGGGTGCCTTAGCCCATTGAGCCACAGGCGCCATGAGAAGTTTCTAATGTTCCACAATAACTCAGCCTGGTGAAGCCTGCCCTAGACCTCGGTATATTTAAGTCTATAAGCTTTTAATATTTCCACATTGTTATATTATTTTTCTCCAGAAAATTTTAAAGCTTCTCTGGTTGTCCTATGTATCCCTAGCATGGTATTTGCCATAAATATTTGCCCCTTTTTTAACCATTCAGTACCACAAATCCTTTTTACCTGATGAAAGTCCTGATTGTGTGAATCTAGACTGTTCATACAAAGCCAAGTGGCCAGTTATTCTTTGGCTGTAGCCCACATAGCTAGGTTGATAGCAGGAGATCCGGGTCAACTTGATGTCCCTGCCCTAGACCTTGAATCTTAAGAGCGTATCCCAAAGATACAGAGTCAGGAGGCCACGTGAGACATCTAACAATGCTGGTGGTAAGTGTCCAGCAGAGGCAGTAGCAGCAGTAACACCCTGACCACATATGCCTGTGCCACGACCCTGGATGTACTCCTTGTGTTTTCCTATTTTCTTAACCTGATTTTCATCATTGCCAACAATTCTGTGAACCAAAAAGGTGAGAGAGCATCTTCTTCTGTTCCCATTGTATATTCCTATTGGGAAAAATTGCACAAGACTTTGGAATAGAAAAAAAAAATTACTGAGTGTCCTATGCAGCATGCCCTTCTAAGTATCTCTGCCCCTCATTGTATTTTTAGCTATTTCACAACTTCCTAATTTGTAAAAAGCTGAAAATAATACAAAGGACTCTTGTCCACATAAAAGCAAATTAATCACGGCAGATAGAATGCAATTGGTTACTACCTGTGGATAAACCCATGTTCCATGTGTTTGTAAATTTATTTTAGCATTTTTTATCTTCTGACATATGTGTGTAGTACTTTGAACTCTCCTTTCAACCTGTTGTAAATTCTTATTGGTTCTCTCAAACTATTTCAATAAAATTTATGCCAACTCACATTTATTTATGAATTCATTTATAAATATTTGTCTATATGTATGTGATACTTTGAATTCTTGCAACCAGCAACATCTTATGGGTTCCCTCAGCAACTGAGGAGTCAACTAAAATCAGATAAATGATTGTGCCTTTTAAAAATACTAGCCTATAGGGTGGCACCTGTGGCTCAAAGGAGTAGGGCGCCGGCCCCATATGCTGGAGGTGGCAGGTTCAAACCCAGCCCTGGCCAAAAACTGAAAAAAAAAAGCCTTCATTTGGACGTAAGAAAAAAAAATAAATACTAGCCTATAACAATAGCAAACAGAAGAAAATCACGTCATGGTCCTATCTTTAGTTCAGAGGTCTGCCCTTTGACCTCCACTCACCATACACAGCCATGTACTTCATAGAACAGGAGACAGTGCTCTGGCCTTAACCAATTTGTTAATTCTTATAGCCCCTCTGGGCTTCAGTTCTCTCCTCTTTACAATATACAGGATGAATTCAATACTGTTTAAGATTTAACTCAGCTCTAACTTCTTATAATTGGCTGTGTTATGTACCCTAGTTCATTTCTCCCTGCTGCTCCTTGTGAGTTTATCCCTTTTTCCTGATACTCCTGTATTCACTGTTCTTTATTTCGCTTTCCATCGTATTATGCTCTGTTTTCCTTCTCTTACTTTTCTCAAGGTTTAGTTCCTCTGTATTCATCTTCCTGTCTCCCACCTCCCAGTACACACACGGTTCTCTGTGAGAACCAAAAGACTGTAACAAACTTGTAGTTATTATAGGATTACATGGAAGAAACAAATAATTTCCACTCATCTTTGTCCATAATCCTTCCAGACAAATTACCCCAAAACAAAACAAACATGTGGTTTGCTCAAAAACCAACCAGTAGAACAAACAAATCACTTCGATCTCACTGTTCAGGGTAACCCAGAAGTAGATAACAGCACAAGCAATGAGCTTTCTTTATAGCCCTCCACTAGTTCTGTTGTCGGGGCCACATTCGGACACTCAGGCTTCCTGGGCTGGGTCGGAAGAGTGTATATTCTGAGGCTTATTTGTAGGTTAAATGGATGCTATGTTTGAATATGCCACTTTCGAAATGTATATCGAAACTTAATCCTCATTATGGTAGTATTGAGGCTGAGGTCTTCGGGGAAGTGATTGAGTCATAAAGGCTCTGTTCTTATGGACGGATTAGTGCCTTGCAAAAGGGCAGGGGAGAACTAGCTCAGGCACTTTTTGTCCTTCCTCATGCTGCGGTGTGAGACACAGCAAGAAGGCCCTTACCACACAACAAATGACTGCACCTTGACCTTGACTTCCCAGGCTCCAGAACTATGAGAAATACATTTCTTTTGTTTAAAAATCACCCAGTCTGTGGCATTTTTTACAGCAGCACTAGCAAAGACATGGATGACCACTCAAAGCTGTGTGGTAGGACTAGGGATGTTTTTATTCTTTCCCTGTGCTTCACACAACAGAGCAAGCGTTTACAAAGTCAACCCCCTCGGGGAATCTGTTAATACAAAATGCTTTTGTATTTTGTATTTTTCTACCCAGTGAAGAGTTCAGATGGTATCTTTCCTACCCAAAGAGAAGACCCAGTAAAAACCAAATTACATTCTCCTAAGAGTTGGTTCCCACATTGTTGGCCAGTGTGATGTGATTTCTAAGGTTTCTTACAGCTCATAAAATGTCATAGGTTGATTTGGGGGTTGAAGGAATTGTGTCAAACAAAGAAGGCAAGAGGAATTCCCAGGCCAAAGAATGCATGTACAAACCATGGACTCTTCAAAGGACCCCAGTGTTCTGGGAACACAGATTACGTAGTTCAATGTGGCCGCACCAAAAGGACTGGAAAGAGTGGAAGGAGGGAGGAACATAGAAGATTAGGAGACCAGTCTGTAAAGATAAGAGAGGCTAGACTGCAAGGAAAGGGAGGTTTCTGTCCAATCTACTTCTTTATAATTCAACAACATTGAGATGTCACTGCTAATACTTCTTTTTTTTTTTATAAGTACCCATTTAAACTAACAACAGACAAATACCAAGAAGTTATTTGACTCTAATTGCTGAAAAGTACAATTATAGAAAATGAATGTGTGGTTAGGAGTTTTTATTTGCTTTTCTCCATGAAAACACGTAGGGGTGAGAATCTCTCCTTCCTATACTCACTTCTTTCTAGAATGAAAAACTTGAGCAATCTTGGCTGAGCATGGTGGCTCATGCCTGTAATCCCAGAACTTGGGAGGCCGAAGCAGGTGGATTGCCTGAGCTCAGAGGTTTGAGACCAGCCTGAGCGAGAGCAAGACCCCATCTCGAAAAGTAGCCAGATGTTGTGGCAGGCCCCTGTAGTCCCAGTGACTTGGGAGGCTGAGGCAAAAGGATCACTTGAACGCAAGAGTTTGAGGTTGCTGTGAGCTGAGATGCCATGGCACTCTACCAAGGGTAACCAAGTGAGACTCTGTCTCAAAAAAAAATCGAGCAATTAGCATTATAAGTAAACATGCAATATTACAATAACTGTAAATACTTTATGGTGTATTCATGAGTCAAGAAGTTGGGTTTGAGAACATGATCATTCCCCATCAGAGAGTTTCAACTTCATATTTATTCTGATTGGTTTTGGTCTCCTGTGGGACTTATGTACAAGTGATATCTCAGTCCCTTGTTTAATGGCTATTAAACATACTCTCTGTAGGAATATGCCTCCCTGGGCCCGCTGAACTTGTGATAAGTGGAGGACTAGGAAAGATTGCCATTCTGATAAACTCACACGTTCGTCTCAATTTAAGATGTCCTGCTCCAAAGCACTACAAGCCCTGAACAAATGCAAGACAGCAGGTTGGCCTTCAGTCCTTTCTCATCTCATGCACACCTTCATTTTCTTTCTGTTCCTCCCCACCGAGAGATACTAAGTGTGTTAGTCAGCTTGTACTACCTTAACAAAATGCCATAGACTGGATAGTTGAAATTACAGGATTTATTTCTCACAATTCTGGAGGTTGGAAAGTCCAAAATCAAGGTGCCAGAGAATGACCCACACCACAACGTCCCAAAGCCGCAGATGCAGGCATGGATGTGGAAAGAAGGGAATGCTTACATGCTGTTGGTGGGATTGCAAACTAATACAGCAATATTAGTTTCTCCAATTTTTTTTTTTTTTTTGCAGAGACAGAATCTCACTTTATCGCCCTCGGTAGAGTGCCGTGGCATCACACAGCTGACAGCAACCTCCAACTCCTGGGTTTAGGCGATTCTTTTGCCTCAGCCTCCTGAGTAGCTGGGACTACAGGCACCCGCCACAACGCCCAGCTATTTTTCTGTTTTGCAGTTCGGCCGAGGCCAGGTTTGAACCTGCCACCTTCTGCATATGGGGCTGGTGCCCTACTCGATGAGCCACATGCACTGCCCTCTAATTTTTTGTTTTGAAAGAAATGTGGAGAATCCTTAAAGAGTTAAAAGTATGCCTTCCATTTGTTCCCACAATCCCATTACTAGGTATCTACAAAGAAGAAAAAAAATCATTTTAGGGTGGTGCCCGTGGCTCAGTGGGTAGGGCACCAGCACCATATACCAAGGGTGGTGGGTTTGAACCCGGCCCCGGCCAAACTACAACAAAAAAATAGTCGGGTGTTGTGGCAGGTGCCTGTAGTCCCAGCTACTCGGAAGGCTGAGGCAAGAAAATCACCTAAGCCCAGAAGTTGAAAGTTGCTGTGAGCTGTGCGATGCCACAGCACTCTACCAAGGGCAATAAAGTGAGACTCTGTCTCTACCAAAAAAAAAAAAAAAAGAAAGAAAAGAAAAGAAAAAAGTCATTTTATTGTTAAAATATTTGCACTCAAATGTTTATAGAAGCTCGATTCACAATTACGAAGACGTGGAAACAACCCAAGTGCCCATCAACCTATGAATGGATTAATAAACTGTGGTATATGTATCGATGGAGATTTTAAACTTTTATATTTACCTGGAGAGATATGAAGAATATTCTCCATAGTAAAATATCTCAAGAATGGAAAATCAAGCATCTCATGTACTCATATATACTTCAGAACCTATTCCATAAATTGAGAAGGAAGGAATCTCCCCCAACAAGTTATGTGAAGCAAATATCACCTAGTTCCAAAACTAGGAAAGGACCCAACTAAAATGGAGAACTGCAGACCAATCTCACTAATGAAAAAATACTAATGTAAAAATACTTAACAAAATTTTAGTTAATAGATTATAGCTACACATTAAAAAAATTAAACATCCTGATCAAGTAGGCTTTATCCCAGGGATGCAAGGCTGGTTTAACATACACAAGTCCCTGGGCGGCACCCGTAGCTCAGTGAGTAGGGCGCCGGCCATGTACACCAAGGCTGGCTGGTTCAAACCCAGCCCAGGCCAGCTACAACAACAATGACAACTGCAACAAAAAAATAGCCGGGCATTGTGGCGGGCACCTGTAGTCCCAGCTACTCGGGAGGCTGAGGCAAGAGAATCACTTAAGCCCAAGAGTCTGAGGTTGCAATAAGCGGTGACGCCACAGCATTCTACCCAGGGCCAAAGCTTGAGACTCTGTCTGAAAAAAAAAAAATGCACAAATGTAATTCACCATATCAATAGAAGCAAAAACAAAGACCATATGATCCTTCCAATAGATGCAGAAAAAGCATTTGATAAAATTCAGCATCCTTTTCTATCAAGAACACTTAAAAAAATAGGCATAGGTGGCACATTTCTTAAGTTAATTGAAGCCATCTATGACAAACCCACAGCTAACATCATACTGAATGGAGTAAAACTGAAAGTTTTTCCACTTAGAAGTAAAATCAGACAAGCATGTCCACTATCACCACTATTATTCAACCTTTTGCTGGAACTTCTAGCCAATGCAATCAGGCAAGAGAAGGATATAAAGGGCATCCAAATGGGGACATAGGAGATCAAATTCTCACTCTTTGCTGATGATATGATCGTATACTTAAAAAACCCCAAAAACTCAACCACAAAATTCCTGGAAGTGATCAAGAAATACAGTATCATCTCAGGGTAAAAAAATCAATGTTCACAAGTCAGTAGCCTTTGTATACACCAATAACAGGGAAGTAGAGAAGCAAATCAAGGACACAATTCCCTTCACAGTAGCTTCAAAGAAAATGAAATACCTAGGAATTTCAAAAAGAGGTGAAAGATTTTTACAAAGAGAATTATGAAACCCTAAGAAAAGAAATAGCAGAAGACATTAACAAATGGAAGAATATACCATGCTCTTGGCTGGGAAGAATCAACATTGTTAAAATGTCTATGCTACCCAAAGCAATCTACAGATTTAATACAATCCCCATTAAAATACCAACATCAGGGCGGCACCTGTGGCTCATCGAGTAGGGCGCCGGCGCCATATACCGAAGGTGGCTGGTTCAAACCCGGCCTCGGCTGAACTGCAAAACAAAATAATAGCTGAGCATTGTGGCAGGCACCTGTAGTCCCAGCTACTCGGGAGACTGAGGCAAGAGAATTGCCTAACCCCAGGAGTTGGAGGTTGCTGTGAGCTGTGTGACGCCTCGGCACTCTACCGAGGACGATAAAATAAGACTCTGTCTCTACAAAAAATAAAAAAATAAAATACCAACATCATGCTTTGAAGAACTGGAAAAAATAGTACTTTGATTTTTATGAAACCAGAAAAAAAACAAGACGTATAGCCAAGGTTATTCTTTGTAATAAAAACAAAGGCAGAAGCATCACTCTACCAGACTTCAGGTTATATTGCAAGTCCACAGCAGCATAATATTACAACAAAACCAGAGACATAGATATATGGAACAGAATAGAAAACTAAGAGACGAAACCAGTCTCTAGTTGCCATCTGATCTTTGATAAACCAAACAAAAGCATACACTTGGCAAAAAAATCCTCTATTCAACAAATGGTTCTGGGAGATCAGGATAACCACATGTAAAATACTGAAACTGGACCCACACCTCTCACTACTTACAAATATTGACTGAAGATGGATAAAATATTACATATAAGACATGAAATGATAAAAATCTTAGAAGAAAGTATGGGAAAAACTCTCCATGATGGGCAGCACCTATGGTTCATTGAGTAGGGCGCCGGCTCCATATACCAAAGGTGGCAGGTTCAAACCCGGCCTCAGCCAAACTGAAAAACATAAAAATAGCCATTTTTTGTGGCGGACGCCTGTAGTCCCAGCTACTTGGGAGGCTGAGGCACAAAAATCGCCTAAGCCCAGGAGTTGGAGGTTACTGTGAGCTGTATGATGCCACAACACTCTACCGAGGGCGATAAAGTGAGACTCTGTTTCTACAAAAAAAAAAAAAAACCTCTCCATGATGTCAGACTAGGGAAAGATTTCATGATGAAGACATCAGTGGCAATGACAATAACAAAAATAAACAAATGGGACTTGATTAAGTTGAAAAGCTTCTGCACAGCTAAGGATACAAGTAAAGCAAAAAGACAACATTTAGAATGGGAAAAGATAATTGCATGTTATGAATCTGACAAAGTGTTGATAACTAGAATCTACAGAAAACTCAAATTAATCAACAAAGAAAAACAATCCCATCTGTCACTGGTCAAGAGATATGAACAGAACTTTCTCTATGGAAGACAGACAAATGGCTAACAAACATGTGAAAAAATTCCTATCATTCCTGATCATCAAAGAAATGCAAATCAAAACCACCCTGATATATCACCTAACCCCAGTGAGAATGATCCATGTCACAAAGTCTCAAAGCTGCAGATGCTGGTGTGGATGTGGAAAGAAGGGAACACTTTTACACTGCTTGTGGGACTGAAAACGAATACAACCTCTTTGGAAGGAAGTATGGAGAATCCTCAAATTAGACCTCCGATTTGATCCCACAATCCCCTATTAGGCATCTACTGAGAAGAAAAAATATTACGTAATCATAAGGACATTTGCACTGGACTGTTTATTGCAGCTCAATTTACAGCCACCAAAATGTAGAAACAACCTAAATGCCCACCAACCCAGGAATGGATTAACAGGCTGTGGTATATATATACCATGGAATACCATTCCACCATTAAAAAGATGGAGAGGTTGCATCTTTTGTATTAACCTGGATGGAGTTGAAATACATTCTTTTTTTTTAATCCACCAAATTTTATTTATAAGAAGGCTGGGATTCTGAAGAACAGTGAGAGTAGCCTCTCCGAGACTATTCTGTTCTTCCATTTCAAAAATTACAGCTTTTTTTGTTTGTTTGTTTTGTTTTTGAGACAGAGTCTTACTTTGTCACCCTCAGTAGAGTGCCATGGCGTCGTAGCTCAAAGCAACCTCAAATTCCTGTGCTTAAGCTATTCTCTTGTCTCAGACTTCCAAGTAGCTGGGACCACAGGCACCTGCCACAACACCCAGAAACACATTCTTCTCAATAAAATATCACAAGAATGGAGAAGAAAGGACCCACTGTACTCACTACTAATATTAAGCCAGTAATACATAAGAGAAAAACTCAAATCAACTCAAGGTAGGGGGTGGGAGAATGAGAGAGCAGGGAGCGGGGAGGGGTGAGTGTGCTCACACTGGGATGTCACTCCCACCTTAGGACCTACTGAAGGGATAATAGATACCCAAGCCTCTGAGTGGCTCTGCCCCCGAGGCTTCACTGGGTGGGGCCACTCCTAAGGCACTAGGAGGAATCTTTCTGATTTTCTAAAACTAGAGATGTGTGACCACATCCTTTGAAACCAAGAAGGAACTAGCCTTGCCCCTGGAATCCATGGTAAAAGTGGTAGCCCTGAGGACCTCTGAATCATCCATGGAGTCATTCTTCCTTGTTCTTGAATAATAGTACACATTCACAGCCAATATTTCTATGGTCTTGTTTTGTAGAATATAAGAATTCTGGCTTGGCATGTGTAGCTCAGCGACTAGGCTACCAGACACATACACCAGAGCTGACAGGTTCAAACCCAGCCCGGGCCTGCCAAACAACAATGACAACTACAACCAAAAAAAACATCTGGGCATCGTGGTGGGCACCTGTAGTCCCAGCTACTTGGGAGGCTGAGGCAAGAGAATCACTTAAGCCCAAGAGTTTGAGGTTGCTGTGAGCTGTGACGCCACAGCACTCTCCCCAGGGTGACATAGTAAAACACTGTCTCACAAAAAAAAAGAATTCTAACAGCCTTCCTTCATTCCATCCAAGCTCCATCCCTGTCAGTTCAAGCTCGTTTAATTCCATAAACTCTTAATCAAGTGATGGTCCAGCCATACTCTTGGTGGAGTCTTCAGATACATTTTCTCATTTTCTGCAATGTGAATAGGGAGATAATTTTCCAAATCTTAACATTCTGTTTCTTTTTAGCTTAATAATTCTTTCTTCAGTTCATCTGTGTCTTACATTTTTCTGTAAGCAGTCAGGAGGAACCCAGATGAGCCTTTAACACTACTTTGCTTAGAAATTTCCTTCACTAAATATTCAATTTCATTGTTCACAAGTTCTACCCTCCACAGAACACAGCTCAGCTGAGTTCTTCACCACTTTATAACAAAGACTGCCTTCCCTCCAGTTTCCAGTTCCTCATTTCCATCTGAGGTCTCCCCCAGACTCTCCCTTAACACAAATTTCTATCATGTACCTCAAAACTCTTCCCACCTCGACCCATTACCCAGCTCCAAAGCCATTTCCACATCTTTAGGTCTCTTTTATAGCAGAACCCCACTTCTTGGTACTTCTTGGTTACTTCATGGTAACCAAAACACATCTTAGTCTGGGCTCTACAGAGAAACACAACTAATAGGAGATAAACATAGATATAGATATAAACATAAAGAGATTTATTATAAGGAACTAGCTCACGTAATCATGAAGGCTAAGAAGTCTCAAGATGTGCAGTCAGCAAGTTGGAGACAATAGGTGGGCCAATGGCATAATTCCAGGGCAAGCAAAATGCCTGATAACCAGAAAGCAAATGGTGTTAAGTTCCAGTTTGTGTCTAACACAAAAAGTAGAAAACCAATGTCCTATTTCAAAGACAGGCAGAGAGAAAGAATTTTTTCTTACTCAGTCTTTTTTTTCTTTTCAGACCTTCAATAGATTGAATGAGGCCCACCCATATTGGGGTCAGGAATCTGTTTTACACAGTCTACTGACTCAGGTGTTAATCTGATCCAGAAATGCCCTCATAGACACACCCAAGAATAACATTTAACCAAATATCTGGGCACCCCAGGGCTCAGTCACGTTGACACAGAAATTAATCATCATCCCAGCTCAGTATTCCTTGACCTGCCTTCTTGTCCTTTCCTCACATGTTAAACCCTAACTTAGCCCATTCATCTTTCACCAGTCACCAATTTTGTGGTTTTGCTCAATAATCAGGGCTTTGCTAAGAGACTCCTTAATTGCCCTAAAAATAAATGATAACATATTGGTGAGTGCAAATGATTTAAAAATTACTTTCCCGGCTCAGTGCCTGTGGCTCAAGCAGCTAAGGCACCAGCCACATACACCTGAGCTGGCAGGTTCGAATCCAGCCTGGGCCCACCAAACAACAATGACGGCTGCAACCCAAAAATAGCCAGGCATTGTGGTGGGCACCTGTAGTCCCAGCTACTTGGGAGGCGGGCGCAGGAGAATTGCTTGAGCCCAGGAGTTGGAGGTTGCTGTGAGCAATGATGCCATTGCACTCTACCTAGGGTGACAGCTTGAGGCTCTGTCTCAAAAACAAACAAACAACAAAAAAAAACATTTAAAAATTACTTTTCCTATTGCATTTCCCCTGTCCTTTATCCAAGGAATAAAAAAATATATATTGTGGTAAAATACAGGTAACCTAAAATTTACAATTTTAGTCATTTTAAAGTGTACAGTTCAGTGGGACTAAGTACTTTCACAGTGTTGTGCAAACATCACCACTATCTTGTTCTGGAATCTTTTTATTACCCCATTAAGCAGCCACTCGCATTTCCTCTCCCCCCAGCCCCTGGCAACCACTAATCTGCTTTCTGTCTCTACAAAATTGCCTGTTCCAGATATTTGATATAAATAGAATCATACAATAGTACGGTGCTTTGTGTCTGAATTTTTTCACCCAGCTGAAGATTAATTTTAGCCTTCTTAGCTAAGAAGGGTGAGAAATGGGAAGTAGAGTATATATTTTGTGATATAAATATTTTGGGGTTATCTTTAAAATCTCACACATTCTACTTCACTGTTTTATCAAGATTTGGGGAACCCATCTGTTATTCATCCACCTTAGACATTCTGCTTTGTGCAGTTAACTATTTCCACGGAGGTTGGAGGCAGCCTGAACACATGCTGGCATTGGGCCAGGTTGGGCAATATGAGGACACTGCAGGGGCCCGTCCTGCTTGGTCAGGGAGGGCTTCTTTCCCAGAGAGTGACCTGCCAGGACCAGAAGAGTCAAAGGTCATGCAGCCCCAGGGGCACACAGATGCTTATCTGCAGACACTTCAAGTCATAATAAAAATGAAAGCAAGCCCATCCCTACCGGCAAGGAAGTTAATTATTCATGGGCTTTACTTTAAAGGAAAGACAGATTTATAGGGAAAAGAAAAGGACACCACATCAACTACAGAAATCATTTCCAGAAGAAGAAAATTTCTAATCAAATGTGAGTCAAAGATAATGCGTTCTTGGTTTGCACAGCACAGCTGCTGAGTTTTAAAAGGGTCCAAGGTTTGTGAGCTATGGGTAATTTGAAAGAATACAAAGCTTTACTGGGGACGTATCCCGTGAATGACCAGCTGAGACTACAATTCTACTGAAGTTCTGGGAAGTTTGACAGCCCCTAGTCTGGAGAGTCTGGGTCTATCACGCCAGGAAAGCCCAGGATTTATAAGAGCTGCTTTAAATCCATGAAGCCCTCTGAGGCTCAGTTTAAGGGATTCAGTCTGTGTCACAGATTTTATTTGCAGCAGACTTCCACCATTTTTAACAGAGTACCTAAGCGCAGGCTCTTTTTTTCTTTTTAGCTCTTCCTTTTTCACCTATCTCCTTTTTATTAATAACCAAACATAAATAGAAGATAAATATTTTTAGCTTCTATTTCTATTCTGTTACCATTTCTGTATTTGCTAATATCAAAGTCCCAATTAATCCTCATACAAATTCATGTTGTTTTTCTGCTTCTGTTTGAAAATATGAACCATGTACTCTTGATAATTTTATTCCATAAGGATTAACTTAATCATATATACAAGCACCACAATAACCCACTAAACAAATCCATGTGAGGATAAAAGGAACATCACAGGCCTGATCTGGACACAAAGGCCTTTGTGTTTTTCTCCTTCTCTTTTTAAAAGTTTCTGGAGTCTGTAACTGAACACACAGCAGACTCTGGTTAAAAATTCATGATGATTCCTTTTTAAATAATAGCATTTGTCTTTTTACGAGGTCTTTCAGCTCAAAGGGATCCTTATTTCACTCCACAAATATTTACATTCAAAAGTCATGACTATTCTAAGAAATTTCCAGGTGATCCTAAAAAAAAAAAGAATGTAAGTCAGGCTTATAAGAGTCAACATCACTAGGCTTGAACAAATATACCTGAATTTATCCATACAATAAATGATGTTCTCTTCAAAGTAGCTATTGGCTAAATAGCCAAATAATCCTTGGCTATTTTCCAAGGATTCAAGGATTTTTTTTTTTTTAATGCTTTTGAAATTTCAGTTAGGAACTGCCTTCCTTCATACACAGAGAATTGTTTTGAATGTCCCTGATGGTTTAAAAATATATATATATGTTTTTTTTTTTTTCTCATCAGGGTAAGTTTCCTGTTTGGAAACAACCAAACCATTCAATAAGGCAGATGGTAATTGGCTGGATAGAACTGCTTTAGCCTAAAAACAGGTAACTACAATATAATGAAACTATTTTTAATATGATTCCTTAATTACTCATAAATATAATTCCAAAAGGTAACTCTAAAATGCTTAGAACAATAGCAATACAGTTGAAAGAAGTGTCTTGACTTCCAAATCAACTCCTCTGAAAAAGATGAGATTCATTTGAACATATTTTTTTCCAATAGACAGAGTCTCACTCTGTAACCCAGGAATGTGGTCACACCATCATAGCCCACTGCAGCCTCAAACTTCTGGGCTCTAGTGATCCTCCTGTCTCAGCCTCCTGAGTTGCTGGGATTACAGGCCACCATGCCCAGCCACTATATGGTTTGTGGGGTCAAACCATCCTGGCCTTGTTTGATTTTGACAGACATACTGCATAACTAGCCAAGGAGAATTGACTCTTTTCAGCTTGCTACAGTATCAAATTTCATCTAACAATTCCATTTTTTGAGTGAACAGACATGCAAACCCTGAAATACCTTCATGGAACTATGACTCTATAAGGTCTTTTTTTTTAAGACATAGTCTTTGTCTGTCACCCTGGTTAGAGTGCTGTGGCATCATAGCTCACAGCAACATCAAACTCTTGGGCTCTCAGCTTCCCCAGTAGCTGGGACTATAGGCTTCTGCCATAAAACCTGGCTAGTTTTTCTAATTTTAGTAGAGACAGGGTCTTGCTCTGAGCTCAGGTGATCCACCTTAGCTTCCCAGAGTGCTAGAATTACAGGTTTGAGCCACCACGCCCGGCCAACCCTATAAATTTAATACGAATAAACTTGTGTTTTGTTTTTTGTGTTCCTGTCAATGAAAACGGGAGGAAGGAAATTGGGCTTCTATTGTATACCAAGGACTAAACCAACATGTTACTATTTTAATGATCTCAACATCTCTAAGCTAAAAATTTTTATCCCCACTTACAGAGTCAAAAACCCAGATTAGCAGAACACTGGCAAGTGAGAAAAGTGCATTTAGAATTAGCTGATCAGGCTCAGCACCCCTAGCACAGTGGTTACAGTGCCAGCTACATACACCCAAGCTGGCAGGTCCAAACCCAGCTGGGTCCTCTAAACCACATCGACAACTGCAACAAAAAATAGCCAGGCGTTGTGGCAAGCACCTGTAGTCCCAGCTACTTGGGAAGCTGAGGCAAGAGAATTGCTTAAGTCCAAGGGTTTGAGCTTGCTGTGAGCTGTGACACCACTGTACTCTATCGAGGGCTACATAGTGAGACGCTGTCTCAAAAAAAAAAAAAAAAAGAAGAAAGAAAGAAAAAACAGAAGTAGCTGACCGCAGGTGGAGGAAAAAAACAAAAGCCACACCCGTGTGTTTGGAAAATGAAATGAAAATATCTTCCCACTGAGAACCCCTTTTTCCTCCCCCAGAAACTGATGCTATCATTCTCCTACTTGCTTTTTCATTAATCTCAATAATTCTTTTGCCATACCTTTCAAAAATATAAAATAGGACAATTACCTCCCAATCTGGAAAAATAAAATGTCCTGTGACTTTTTGTTGTGTTAGTTATACAAGGAGTCTTTGGAAACCAGTTAAGTGCTTGAACCAGTTAAGTATTGGGTGGGACATTTAAAAATAAATCTAGCTAAATAAAGAACTGTTGAAGTGAATAGAACAAAGAAAAAAAATCGTGATCCTTAGCTAAAAGATATCAGAGAACACCATCTACGGTGGTAATAAATTAAAGATTTAAATTAAGAAAAGAATGAAAGAAGAGGTCTTTCAGATAAATGCAAAAGGAAACTGAGAACCAATGTCAGGGTATTTCATTTGACCTTAGAGACATATTTTCCTGGTGACTTTGTTCATAAAAGTGTTTCTGATATAGTTTTTTTTACTTTTAATGGCCCAAATTTGCCAGCAATCTTCCAATTCCCTTTTATTCTACTTAACAAGGCTTGTTCATTTCAGCTTTTATTTTCTTATTCAGATCCCTAATGACCAACAATTTGAAAGGAAACAAATTAAAATAAGACACTTGGATTAAATAATGAATTCTTTCATCATAATGATGAGTAACGATTGTCAAAATAAATATAAACTCCATGTTAACTTACTAATGTTTAGATTCTTACCTTATTTCTGTGAGCGTTTCATTCTCATGGCCTTTTGTCTTTACCCATAGTCAAAACTAACACCACCCACATTCTAAAAGAGTTTAAAATTAAAGTGACTGATGTTTTGAAAATAATGTGACCCCAAAACAATCTTATTTAGAAATCTAGATTTGCAAATGCTATCAGAGGAGTTCCCAAAATCTCCAGAAAGCTTGCCTTACTTCTGGCTTTTTTTGTTCTCTTAAGTCTGCATCTGTTTTTATACTAAAAGGATATACAGAAACTTGTGTGCATTGTTCATCTTAAGTTGCCATCTTACGAAGCAGAGCTGAATACAGAAATGTCTTTCACTTCAAAGGGCATACCATGGGGCACAAAGAAAGAAGGGATTGGGTCCTTCCAGCCAAACTTTGCTCTTTGGCACTCATTCTCAACTCCCCAGGGATATAAGAGGGTAAACTCTGGCCCTTGTAGCTCTAGGTAACGTTTCCCACAACCCCTGATTCATAAATATTGACATTTGGGGAAAATAAGAACGAAAAAAAGAAGAAAAAGGCTTTAAAAAAAATGTTTTTAAGTTGAAATGTTTATATATTTTTAAAATCTGATTTATATCTAACATACCACTATAATTTTTAAATAAAATATACCTTATCTTAGAGTTTTTAAAAATAGTATTACACATCAACAACTGAGAAAAAGAAAACATTCAATAGTTTTAAATTGCTTTTTGGGTTTGGTTTGTGTTTTTTGTTTGTTTTTGGTTTTTGCCGTCAGGAAAATAACAGGCAGGACAGATTTGAAAGCACCTTTTTCTAAAAGGAACTATAATAAGGCCATTCTTACATAAAATAATTTTTTTTTTTGGTTAATGCCAATTTTTAAATCATAGTTAATTCTGAATTATTTATCTTCAGCAAATTCTTTTCTTTTTCCTTTTAAATATTTGCCTTCACCTCTCTTTGCTTCAAAAAAGCAAATCAATGTATTAAATACTAACTAAGACCTTTGAGGATTCCTCTGGCTGGAGACTGTTTCCTCTGTGGAACTACAGCGCAGCCTGGTGGCAATAGCTGTTATTACTACAGTTTACGGACACAAAAATAAATATCCTGTCAGGAAAGAGCAGTGGGGTGGCTCTCTAAGCATCACGATCACAAGCAGAACTTTTAAAATTTTTTTAATATATCTTTTAAGAACAGTAACTTTCCTGATGAACCATCATATCACCCTACACAATCAACATTCATATAATTTCACAAATATAAATTTTATTCATATTTTATTACTTTAAGACTCTTACAATTATCTGAACAAGGCTTCAAGAGAATTCAAGAGGGAAATAAGGTCTTTACTGAGTGATACAGGAGAGTAAACCAAGTAGTTTATCAGCCCTGGGAACTTTCTTTTCCTCTTGGTGTCACAGGTACAGTAAAGCACAGCCAAAAAAAAAGACGTATTTGCCATTAGACTTTTTCTAGCCTTCAGATTTTAGCTAACAAAAATCTAGTTAACTAAATTCATTTCCATTCTTACACAAAAAAAGTATTGTTGATACTTTTTCCCTAGAAGAGAAGAACAATTTTATATGGTTTTCTTTCATGTAAGAAAGCAAACTAGCAGCATATGGATATAAAACTTTATAGACAAAATGATGATTCAGAGTAACCGTAATATTTTATGAGTTTGTTGTGTTTTATACTCACTCCCTCATCTAATCCTCTCAACCCTCCTTATCAAATTAAGGATCAGTATCTCCATTTTACATGCTAGGCAACTGAGGCTTAAGGATATAAAATAATTTCTTCGAGGTCATTCAGCTAATGAGTGACAAAAGGGACTGAACCCTGGCTCTGCCTGTTTCAAAGCCCATGCTCAGAATCAGGCACACAATAGGCGCTGAGTAAATATTTATGTGTTGACTCAGGGAACAAATGCACAGATTGTGAGGCTGTTAAAGGTAAGCTTGGGGAGGCAACTGTGGCTCAGTGAGTAGGGCACCTGCCCTGTATACTGAGGGTGGCAGGTTCAAACCCGGCCCCGGCCAAACTGCAACAAAAAATAGCCAGCAGTGTGGTGGGTGCCTGTAGTCCCACCTACTTGGGAGGCTAAGGCAAGACAATCGAGGACTTGGAGGTTGCTGTGAGCTGTGATGCTACCGCACTCTACTGAAGGTGACAGAGTGAGACTCTGTCTCTACAAAAAAAATAAAATAAAGTAAGCTTGGACTAAATTCAACATCCAGTAATTTTTCCAGGTTTTGTTCAGGCAATCATGCTGGTCTGAGCCCACAATGTCACCACTATTTTCTGGAAAAGAACAAAGAAGAAACACCAGACCATATGGAGTCACCTGTGTCTCAGCCCCAGGCTGTCTTATCTAAGAGGCACTAAAACAGGGGGTCTTTTCTGCTTTAGATGCCTTTGGAAGTCTAGTGAAGCTTCTGGAACCCTTTTTTAAATGATGTTTTTTAATACATGACAAACAAAACAATCTATTTTAAAATAAAATTTTCCAAAAATTTTTAAAGACCAATGTTATGTATGTGTTTGTTTTTTAATTTATTGAAGATTGAATAAGATCTAACTGCAGACTTAATCAGCAGTATATATTCAAAATAGTAATAAGTATAAATGATATTTGGAGATACCTATAGCCTGCATAATTTGATATCAATTTATCAGTGATTTCCATTGATGAGAGAATAATTGTTAATATGATATGTAGCCTGTATTCATAAATAAAGAAAATGACAAATTTTAGTTCAGAGCTAATGAAAACAAAGACTTTTATTCATGAAAGTTCACCCCTCACCTTCCTAAATTAAGAAATCAATGCTAATCTTAAATGAGTTACAGATAAATTTTTTCAGAAACTGAGTTATTAAAAAATTCTTAAATCCGGCTTGGCACCTGTGGCTCTAACAGCTAAGGCGCCAGCCACGTACACCTGAGCTGGCGGGTTCGAATCCAGCCTGGGCCTGCCAAACAACAATGACAGCTGCAACCAAAAAATGGCTGGGCGTTGTGGCCAGCTACTAGCCTGTAGTCCCAGCTACTTGGGAGGCAGAGGCTCACTTGAGCCCAGGAATTGGAGGTTGCTGTGAGCTGTAATGCCACAGCACTCTATCCAGGGTGACAGCTTGAGGCTCTGTCTCAAAAAAACAAAAAAAAAATTCTTAAATCCCATCAAAAATGCTTACAATAAATATATATGTACGTATGTATATATATTTCCCTTTAATATGGATGATCTGAGATAAGGCAAGGCACAAAAAACAAGCCTGGGTCTAGAATCTAGGAAGATGTTAACCTTGCCTGAATCTCATGACATTAATCAACAAATCACATGATTATTTGCCTATACTAATAATTCAGCTTGACTTAGGAAATGACTATTGAGTAGCTCCTATTCTAGACACTATTTAGGGATTTTTGTTTAGTAATAAGTTTTTAAAGTAAGTAATTCTGCATCAGTTGTTTGTGTTTCATTTATAATTTTCTTTTTTCATCTTTAAATAGATTCAGAAGGTATGAGTGATTATTTTTGTCACATGGATGAACTGTATAGTGGAGAATACTAGGCTTTTAACACAATCATCACCCAAATAGTGTCTGTGGTTCCCAAAATGTCATTTTCTGAGTCTCCAATATCTATTGAGTCACTCTGTAGGATCATAATTTTCAAAGCCATTCTACACACGTCTTTCATTCAAACCTAATTACAACCTCAGGAGGCAAAGCAGGATCTGGAGTCTCATTCATAAATTCTGCATTCCCATAATAAATCCAGGATCTGGAGACATATTCATAAATTCTGCATTCCCATGATAAATCCCACTCCACACACATGGTAGGCACTCATGAACTCTGCGCTACTGCTATGCCCTGAATTAGGGTTGCTAGACAAAATTCAAATACCCAGTTAAATCTGAATTTCAGATAAACAAATATTCTTTAGTTTAAGTATATCCTATCCAATAATTTTTTAATATATGTCCCATGCAATATGGGACGCACACATTAAAAAATTACTTGTTGTTGATCTGGACTTTATATTTAAGTGCGCATCTTGTATTTTTCTTGCTAAATCTGGCAACTCTTTCCTGAATTTCTCTGCCTGAGAAAGGAGAGAAACAGGCCAGAAGTGGAAGAAAGATGACACCCTGTAAACAGCCCACAATCCAAGATGGATAAAGGCACTAACTTCCTCTTTCTGGGTAGACAATTTTGAGCATGTGCTTCAAGTCTCCCAGTAGGTCGGCTCCCCCATCCCCCTCAGAGGTGACCTGCCTATTAAGGCACCCTGTATTGGTTTCCTTTCCTTCCCTATCTCATCTCTCTATTCCTCTGTCTATGATTCCTGGAGTCACATTCCAAATAAATCTTCACATTTACATTCTTGGTTTAAGATTGGCTTCTGAAGGAAGCCAAATCAAAACAAAATGCTTACTGAATTAAATCCTCCTTTGCAGATGAGAGGTTCATGGAACACGCCAGATGCTGAAGGCACCAGCACGGATAGTGACAGACCTGACTCAGCCTTACTCAGCACTGCCTCTGGCTACCAATCACTGCTCTCGTGTGTCAGCTCCTGGGAATAGCCCTTTACATGTACCTTGGCTAACCCCTTCCACAAATCCTCAAACTGCAAATGGGTAATGAAGCTCAGAGGATTTTCCAAAGCCACGTGCTTACAGCAAATACCATCTTTCTGCAACACACTGCCTCCCTGTGACCCCAGAGGAGTTCAGGACAGGACTCTCTTGAGGTACTTAAAACATTTTTACAGGAAAATATTACTAGCAACACAAGAGAGTAGCTCAGAGAAGTCCTCTGGGATTTAGAAGAGAGATAAGGATGCACTGGAAATATTAGGGAAGTCTTCTCATGGAAGGTTGGACTTAGGCTCAATCATAGTGAATGAGTTAGGCCCAACGGTGGGACACAGGCAGGGAGGGAGAGCGCTCTGGAGAAGCGTGGTTCAGAAGCAGCACTGAGCATGTGTACTGTGACTATAAACAGACAGATGGCCTCAGGACAGGATACAGGGGACTGGGCCATACTGTAGAGGCCTAGGAACACCAGGTGCTAGAGTTTGAATATTTGCACCTTCCAAAATTCATATTAAGGCTCAGAGCCTAAGCTCAGCGGCTAGGCACCAGCCACATACACTGGAGCTGGCAGGTTCGAATCCAGCCCAGGGTTGCCAAACAACAACAACTACAACCAAAAAACAGCCGGTGGTTGTGGCGGGCCCTTGTAGTCCCAGCAACTTGGGAAGCTGAGGCAAGAAAATCACTTAAGCCCAAGAGTTTGAGGTTGCTGTGACCTGCGAAGCCACAGCACTCTCTCGACCCAGGGCAACAGCTTGAGACTCTGTCTCAAAAAAAAAAACCACCCTGAGATACCATCTAATTCCAATGAGAATGGCCCACATCACAAAATCTCAAAACTGCAGATGCTGGCGTGGATGTGGAGAGAAGGGAACACTTTTACACTGCTGGTGGGACTGCAAAGTGATACAACCTTTTTGGAAGGAAGTATGGAGAACTCTCAAAGAACTCAAGCTAGACCTCCCATTTGATCCTG
>CAUYRH010006708.1:0-47256 GCA_963574655.1 Perodicticus potto
TGACAAAGGATTTGTAACTAAAATATATAAAAAATGCCAAAACATTGTTGTAAAAAGGTAAATACAAAAATATTTATAAAGAAATACCCGCACAAAAAAAAAAAAAAAAAGATATACCAGGGCAGACCTATTATAGAGCTAAAAACTGAAAATTTAAAGTTTCACTGAGAATAAGAAGAAACTAAAACTTACAATGACTTTGAAAAACTGTTTGGGATGCACCATAAGTGTGATCCCACCATCTACCCTCTCTCCGCCCACCCTCGCCCTCCCCTTCCCTCCCTTACCCCTTTCCCCGTCTTCTTATGCTATAATTGGGTTATGGCCTTCATATGAAAGCTATAAATTGGCTTCATAGTAGGGTGCATCTTGGAAGGGAGAGGTGAAACCTACTAAATGCAGAACACAGATGT
This sequence comes from Perodicticus potto, assembly GCA_963574655.1. Lineage (NCBI taxonomy): Eukaryota > Metazoa > Chordata > Mammalia > Primates > Lorisidae > Perodicticus > Perodicticus potto. The sequence goes on from CAUYRH010006708.1 coordinate 414, forward strand.
TTATGTCAAACAGTTGGATGAAAATATTTCAGGTTGTATGTGAATCCAGCACACTGTACCCCATGATTGCACTAATGTACACAGCTATGATTTAATAAAAAAAGAAAAAAGAAAAAAAGAAAAGAAAAACTGTTTGGGAGTTGTTCAAGTTTTAATATTCAGTTACCATACAAAGTATAACCCAGCCATTCCACTTCTAGATGTCTACCCAAGAGAAGTGAAAATATGTGTCCAGGCAAAGACTTGTTCATGAATGATCATACTGTCTTTAGTTTCAGTAGCTCAAAACTGGAAAAACAAAGCACTGCTTATCCATAGGTTATTCACAGTGTAGAATACTCCTCTGAAAAAGAGAGTGGACTACCCACGGCATGGGCTAAGTCCGCAAATCAACTTGTCTAATAAAAGAAGAAAGGCGCACAAGAAATGCATTGTACTACACAAATGAAATAATAGAAGATCCTGTGAAAACAAGGCAATCTGACAAATACTGGCTAGCATATTCTTTTCATGAAGGTAGAGGAGCATGGTTTACAACGGAGCAGGAGGAGAGCTCAGAGGGTGATTGATATGTGTGGTATCTCATCTGTGGCTGGTTTTTCATGATTCTATACATCTGTATTCATAAAATGGTGTACTTTGAATGGATTCAGTTTTTTTTGCGTGCCAATTTTATCAAAATAAATTACTAAAAATATTTGTTAGATGAATAAAGATGTTTTGCATCAGTCGGGTCAAGGAAAATATAGTATTTGTAGAAAAGTCCAGGCATGAAAGAATCAACTCAGATCACTTTTCTGGGGTATGGAGAATAGATGACACCTCACAGTAAGAGTCAAGTCTATCCTTTCCTTCTCACCTCTTTATTTTTCTGCTACTCCCCTGATGAGGGAGAAGCTCACATACCCAGTCCATGTTTGATGAGAAGGGGGAAGGCAGCTACTAAAGAGAAGATGCTAATAGTGCCAGCTTTTCTAAATGCTTGATTTTTGCCTAAAAAAGCCATGAATTGGGAAAAAGTTTTAATTTTAAATGGAACTTAAACTTGTTTTCTTTTTACACTGGATTACAAATATTGACTATTGGTCCGCCATTATTATTATTATTTTGAGACAGTCTCACTTGGTTGCCCTTGGTAGACTGCCATGGGTCACAGCTCACAGCAACCTCAAACTCTTGGACTCAAGCCATTCTTTTGCTTCAGCCTCCCAAGTAGCTGGCACTACAGGCATCTGCCATGATGCCGGACTATTTTTAGAGGTGACGTCTCGCTCGGGCTTAGGTTGGTCTCAACCTCATGAGTTCAGGCAATCTATCTGCCTCAGCCTCCCAGGGCGCCTCGATTACAGGTGTGAGCCACAGTGCCTGGCCTAATCCACAATTATTTTTAACGTTGAAATTGAAGAGAGGTATTTGCAATATCTAAGAAAGACGAGAAATGAATGTCACAGGGCCTGTATGGGAGTTCACTTAGAGTCAGAAAAGGACCTCTGCATTCCCAGGGTCCACAGAGAGGATTCAGATCAGCAGTAGTGAAAAAGAATGCATTTGCTATTGATTTTACTGCAAGAATTCTGTTTGTTTACTCTGAGACTAAACAATCATAAAACAATAGAATGATAACATACTAACATACTAACCACCTTTAAAAGGCCTTTGAGTATATAAATAAAATTATTCCCACAATTCACTAAAAAAAAGCAGAAAATGTGTAAAGAAACAAAGTCATGACAATTTTCACATTATATCCACTAGTAATAATTACTTGTTGATGCAGTTTCAGTATGCCTGCAGCTGTCAAACAAAATTTTAACCAAGAGAAAGAACTATAAAAGTGGAGAAGGGTGAAGAAATTACAGATGAGGGAAGATGTGAAAGAGCAAAATGATTAACTGTTTAGAAAGCAAGGATCTTATTTTTGTTTTAATTTAATCTTTATTAAATCAAAAGTGTATACATTTATGGGGTACAATGTGATGATTTGATATACAATGTGGAATGCTTAAATCAAACTGATTAACATAACCATCACCTCACTACCTCACTTATTTTTAGTAGTAGGACATTTATAATATACTCTGAGTTGTTTTGAAATGTACCGTTGCATGTGTACCTCAAGCGAGATCCCCCCAAATGTTCTCCCTCTTCTCTCCACTCGCCCTCTCCCCACCCTCCTCCTTTTTTCTGTACTATATTTGCGTTTTATCATTTGTATGATATGTCAGCGATTATATACTGATTTCATAATAGTATTGAGAAGATTGGAAAGCAGGAATCTATCTGAGAGCGAATCTCATGAGCACAGGTGAGCTTATCCTGTCTGTTCCCCCCACCACTAATTTGCCTTTTTCTCTTTTTTGATGATATCCCAAGTCTGAGAGCAAAATGTATCACTTTTATAAATCTGTAAGTACAACATCCTAGCTCTATTCCAGTCTGGGTCACTAACTAATTGAGTGACCTTGAAGAAAATGTTTAAGTTCAGTTTCTTTGGAGCATTTCCTAGGACCAGGAAATTACTTTCCCATTGATAGCTATATAGATTTTGAACAAAAAAAGTCTAAATTCTTAAGACTAAAGAATAAGGAGATCATTGATGAAGCTCCCTGATGAGTCCCCAGAAGGCAGGTATGAATAGAAAGTAAACATCCATCATACGAATTCTACGATCAAAAATTGGAATCTAAGAATTATTTGAATTAAGCGCCAAAGTAAGCTTGCTAATTAAGGGTCTCAGAGGCTACCTTTTGTTTTGTCAGGCAGTTTTCAGCAATTTGAATGAGAATGTCTTCAGCTGGGGCAGGTGTTCACAGCTTCTCAAACTCCACTTTTTCTTATTCCAAGATGCTGCAGGTATTTGCCTGCATGTCTGGGACCTGGAGGTCTGGAGCTTGGGACACTTGTCAGCACATACTGTGTACACAGGGACTGGAGCTGTCCTGCTCACAATTATATCTTACACGCAGTCTCAGAAATATAATAAACAAATGATTGTTAGTTATAATTTTTGAATGGAATGGTTTCAGTTAAAAGAATATCTTAGATGTAGGAATTTAAGAGCCTCTGCTAATTTTTTAACCTATAGATTATTCCTGCAATTTAGCTCCTTCCAATTTTGTACACCTTATTTTGTTCTAGTTTAAAATAAGTATTTTTTTTTATTTTTCTATTTCAGATTTGTGTGAGGGTACAAAGGACTAGGTTACAATATTTGCATTTTTAGGTAGAGCCCCTCTTGCAGTGTCCCGCACCAAGAGGTGTGCCATACACTCGTATATTGTGCCGATTAAGTGGGAGAAGACCAATCTCCCTCCATCCTTCCCACTCCCCTCCCCGCCCCACCCTGAACTTGAATTGAATTGAGTTTTTCTCTTATGTGGGTATTAGATCATCTACTGGCTTCATATTTGCATTGAGTACATTGGATACACTTGCTTTTCCATTCTTGAAAACATTTTTGTGATACATTATGAAGAAGAATGTGTTTCAGCTCCACCCAGGTTAAAAACAAAAGATGTAAAGTCTCCTTTTTATGGCCGAGTAGTACTCCATGGTATGTATGTCCATAGTTCGTTAATGCGCTCTTGTGTTGATGGGCAATTGGGTTGTTTCCACATCTTGGGGATTGAAAATAGAGCTGTGATAAACGATGTCAAATGTCTTTATGAAAGAATATTTTTTCTTATGGGTAGAAGCCTAGTAATGAATTGCAGGATCAAATGGAGGGGCTACTTTCAGTTCAATGAGGATTCTCCATACTTCTTTCCAAAGAGGCTGTGTTAGCTTGCAATCCCACCAACAATGTAAAAGTGTTTCCTTCTCTCCACTTCCATGCCAGGATCTGCAGCTTTGGGGCTGTTTGATGTGAGCTATTCTCTCAGTTTAAAGACTCTTCTCTATGTACCATGGTCAGCTTTTGATGGCATTGGCTTATGATCTTAGGGAAGGATGAAAGTAAGCGAATACCACATCTTTTTTCCTCCATCACGACAATAGTTTCGAAGCTACTTTAGAATTGTTAGAGTTAAACTCTATTTTTATTTTTGACTGTTGACTGTCCTCAAGTCCCACCCTTTCCTCTCCTATTTCTGCTCCAAATCTGGGCAAGCTGAGGAAGCCAGCCCCGTGCTCTCTCTTTGGGTACCGCAGGAAGTTTGGGTCATGAAAATCACAGTGTGTATAAGGGAACCATAATCCCAGCCCCAGACCTAGTCACAATAAAACTGCAAATCAGTTACCCCTTCTTTGTTCTCCCAAGTCATTTTTGGGCTTGCTTGGGAGCCCACCCTCCTCTAAAAAGAAACCTTCATACTTTCGAAGGGACATAACTTACTTTTTCCCAGCTAACCTTTGGAATGCCTCAAAAGCTCTACCATTACACATAATCTTTGCTTGCAAGATTTTAGCCACTTCCAACTTTTTTCAGGAGTACAATTCTGGGATCATAATGATGACATATTTATCCAAGGAAATTCACTGTACCCTTACAGAGAAGCTCATAAACATAGAATGGAACTTTATCCTACACATAGTACAAGGCCCGTTTACTTTGATTAAATTTCTGAAAATTACTTGGTAAGCCAGGAGTTTATAGTAGTGCCCCTCTCATCATCCACACTGTTGCTGGAGGATCAAAGCTTTTTACACTCTCTTGGTGCCTGTTTAACATCACCAACCCTGACATCCAAAGACAATTTTGAGCTGGGGATTGGAGGATGACCGCAACAATGGTACTGTCCATAGAGACCATATCATGATTTTCAAAAAACTATAATATTTCTTTCAGCTGTTAATAGTCAATACTTATAAATATTATTATTTCTAATAGAAATGACCCCCAAATAAGGAATCTTCCCTGATGTTGTCTTTGCTTTCTCTCTTTTTTCTTCTCTCTTGGCTGTTTCCATATCTTTGATTTTTTTCATTCACCCAAATAGAGTAGGAACCAACATGTTCAACAACTAAGTATTTGATTGCAATCTTTATGTAAGGTGAAATGTTCTATAAATGTCATGACTGTAACTTAGACTTTGTATAGAGTTTGCAATTTGATTATATATCTTTTTCCATCACAGGGAGTGAATCTTAATCTCTTATCATTCTTTCTAAATGATGGGGGAAAGCACAGTAATTTAACAGAAAAGTCTACTATTTTGTAGATAGTAGCCATGAGTTTAAGAATTATGGGGCCGGTTATAGTGGCTCACACCTGTAATTCTAGCACTTCAAGAGGCCAAGGTAGGAGAATAACTTGAGGTCAGGACTTTGGGTTACAGTGAGTGGCCATGATGATGCCACTGCACTCAGGCCTGGGCCACAGAGCAAGATCCTGTCAAAGAAAGAAAGAAATGATGGAGAGAAGGAAGGAAGGAAGGTAGGAAGGAAGGAGAGAGGGATGGAGGGAGGGAAGGAAGGAAGGAAGGAAGGAAGGAAGGAAGGAAGGAAGGAAGGAAGGAAAGAAAGGGAGAGAGAGAACACCACAAAACAAAATACAATATAATCCAATTGGAACTTAAAGTCAGTTGGTTAAAAATGGGGGACATTCTCTACATTATCAAAGTGATAATGCAAGAAATGGAGAAAAACAAAGATTTCAAAACAATATAAAATATAATTAAATTGGAACTTAAAGTCAGCTCATTAAAAATGGCAGAAATTTTCAACTTTATGAAAGTATTAATTCAAGAACAGGAGAGTTATTACTTTTTAATCCTTTGACTAATGCAAGCTTTACATAGTCTTCTTGTCTTTGTTTCCCTAAACAAATTATGTAGCCACCAATTCTTAGGTTACTTATTGTTCAATTTTTTTGAAAGATTTTAGATAAATATTTACATGCATAATGCAAAAAAAAAGTAAATTACTAAACCTGGATTCAGCACAGATTTCTTCAAGAATAAACAATCAAGATTTTAAATATACTTTTTAATGTAAAAAAAGTCTTAAATTACGTTTATGCCATCTTAAAAATGTAAATGGTCAAATTTTTCAGTACAGGCAGTCCCCGAGTTACAAATATCCAACTACCATTAAATGAATCTTACAAGAGCCCAAATGGCCTGTCAGGTCACAGAAATGTAAAATCTTATGATCAATTTAAATTTCTCTTTTTTGAGGGCGATGAAGGGCTTATGCATCAATTTATAACTAGAATAGAATTTTCTTTTTTTAAGAGACAGAGTTTCACTTTGTCACCCTCAGTAGAGTGTCGTGGCATCACACAGCTCACAGCAACCTCCAGCTGTTGGGCTTAGGCGATTCTCTTGCCTCAGCCTCCTGAGTAGATGGGACTACAGGAGCCCGCCACAATATCTGGCTATTTTTTTGTTGCAGTTTGGCCAGGGCCGGGTTTGAACCCGCCACCCTTGGTTTATGGAACCGGTGCCCTACTCATTGTGCCACAGGCACCACCCTAGAATAGAATTTCATATCAGGAAGAGAGGTATATCAATCATATAAAGCTCAAATTGGTGGCACTGTGCTGTTAGACTAGTAACAGGTCAGTTAACAGCTCTACGCCCTCTGTTGTCCCCCTTTTGACTATGTTGTATTGTGTGGAAGCCACATAACCTTACTTCACAAGTGCCAGGTCATGAAGAGTCATGCCTATGGAATCACACCTGAACCACCCACAGGATAAGACTTTTGGGCATCCTGGATGGCCTGAGTGCATTTTGAAAGTGGGAAGAATGTAAACAATTTTTGGCCAGGGGTGACTCCGAATTCTTTGTCACCCTTCTTTTTTAGAAATGGACCTGTGATTGCTATAGCCAACATAGCATAGTGGAAGTGATGATTTGTCCTTTCCTGGCTTGTGTCTACAAGAAGATTCACAACTTGATTCCTTAGTTTTGGACGGTAGAGGCCACGTCTAACTACCTGGAGACCTCCATGCTCAGAAGATCAACCTAGCCATATTGAAAGAGTGAGAACATGTGGAGAGAACTGAATATCAAGCATATGAGTGAAAACTTGAACTTTACAGCCAACCAAGCTAAGAGTAAGAACAGAGAGCTAGAAGTACAGATACCCAGCCAATCCATTCTGGCTCCCTCACTTAGTCCCCAGCAATCTGGAATAGAAATAAACCATCTTGGGCAGCACCTATGGCTCAAGGGAGTGGGGCGCCATATGTCAGAGGTGGTGGGTTCAAACCCAGCCCCGGCCAAGAAACCACAAAACAAACAAACAAACAAACAAAAAAGAAATAAACCATCTTTAGAAGGTCTGCTGAATTTATGGACAAAATCAAATTGATTTTTTTTTCCTTTTGACAGATGAATCTATTCCCCCAAATGTCTAGGTAGCAAAAGAAAAAAGACAATTTTACCTAAGTATGGTCTGACAGAGGACAGTTTGAGCATAGGGAAATGAGAAATACAAGGTTGGACAATTACGTAACACATACATTTTGATTAGACTTAGGTGGAAATAAAGATGCATGCTAGAAAATGTACCAAGAACAAGTACTAGGAAGTAAGTCCAGGAGAGTATTTGGTGCCAGTTACTCAAGCCGTGGGCAGGCACAGGAAATGTCAAGGCGGCGTGCCCCTGAAAGGAAATATGAGAGCTTACTAAATAGAACCTTTGTCAACAGCAGAATTCATTTGATTCTGAAGTATTTTGCTGTCATGTTTGTATTTCAAGTAAATAGTTTGCAAACTTGTAAATAGCTCCTAAAAAGTACGTATCAGCCTACTTCTTAAAGAGAAAGAAAGGAAATTGCAGTCATACCCTTTCTACCAACTGTATTTTATTCCACATTTTCCAGATTTTGTTCACTGTAACAAAATGTATGTTTTGCTGGAAACAAAAAACCAAATATGTTTTCTGAAGGAAGTCATTTCAAAATAACTCTTCCTACTCACTTTTAAATAATACCTTTAATAAGGTCTGTTTAAAAGTCATTATCATACCCGGCATTTATAGTTCACTTAAGCATTAAAGCCTGATTAAATTTTATCACATTACAGTCGCTCCTAGATATTGGTGGTTTCTCAAGCCATGGTGAATAGAAAAGTACCAAAATCATTTCCAGCACGTTTCATGTTTCTTGAGTTTGCATGGTGCTCTTGGCACTGTACAAGTGTTTTAATTAGGCATATTTCCTCATGGGAAGACATGATAAAGAAATGCAAAATACTCATGGAGTACATGAAGAGTGCAATATTTAAATGTAAGAAAGGTTTACAGGGACAAAGGGGATTTCTTAGTAATCGGTTTTCTATTAATAAGAAACGGGATTCCAGAGAAAACTTCATAAATTGGGTCTTGAAGGAGTGATTAAGGATGTTTTTCCAGGGAGAGGAAGCCTTTAAATTCTGGAGAATAACTATGGCTATTTGGTACACTTCTTAGTCCGTTTGTGCTGCTATAAGAAAATACATGAGACTGGGTAATTTATAAAGAACACAATTTTATTTTCTCACAGTTTTCAATGCTGACAGGTCCAAGATCAAGGTGCTGATAGATGTGGTTGTGTGATGAAGGCCGATCTCTGATTCCAAGATGGCGTCTTTTGCAGCTTTCAATGAAGGAGAAGTGCTGTGTTCTCACTCCATAGAAGGGAGAAGGCTGAAGGTCATTGATCTGAATGCTTCATGAGGCAGATTGTATAAGAGCCTTAATCTCATTCATGACAAAGGACCCCCACCACCTAACCATATATTTCTTTAAACAAACAAACATCCTTATTGAGATGAGGTTCACATACTATAAATTGATCCTTGTAAAGTGTACAATTCAGTGGTTTTCCAACATATTCACAGATATGGGCATCCATTTTATTTATTTATTTTTATTTATTCTTTGAGACAGAGCCTCACTTTGTAGCCCTTGGGAGAGTGCTGTGGCATCATAGCTCACAGCAACCTCAAACTTTTGGGCTCAAGCCATCCTCTTGCCTCAGTCTCCTGAAAGGTGCCTCTGAATACTATTACATGAACTTGAACTTTGGAAGGGACACATTCAAACAACATCAGTAGCAATGGTGAAATTTCAAATAAATATTTGACTGTCTGGATAGATAGTTTGCAATATAATAGTAGTTGCTATAGTTTCCTTTTTCTTTTTCTTTTTTCTGGAAATAATTTCTTCCAGCCAAAATATTCCTATTTCCTAAAATACCTCAAAAAAGATTATGTAAAAATTATAAAACATCGCCTTTATCAAATTTCATTAATTAATGCATAATTTAAAAAATAAAGTCACTATATCTTATTAAAATGAAATTAAGTCAAGTTAAATACCATCTAGGGAAGAATACAGTCACATTTCTGCACATAATTTCTACTACTCATCCAAACACTCCCACTTAACTAGTTAAAACATAGTTTGCCCTATTCTCCCTGCATTCTGTCATATGAAGAGTGAATGTACTGTGTTTTAATTTGGTTTTAAAAACGCTATCATGCTTTTTCACTATAGATCAAATCATTTCTCAATTATGCTTTCTCAAAAAATGTACAATGGATGGGGAAACCCTAAGAATAAAAGCCAACAGAAGTTTTACATGGACTTCCTTCTCTTGAAAAGTGTTGAGTCTGAGGAAATCCATAAATTGCAGAGAGTCAGAAGTCTGTGCTACATAAATTGTAGTTTCTTCTTCTTTTCTTTCTTTTTTATTTTATTTTTTTTAGCTCAAGGAAGAGGAAACTTGTTAATAATTGGCTCCCAGTTTACAAAGGCAATGTGCTATTTGGGGAAGCCAGGTTAATATAACCCAGGGAATTTACTTGTTTTAAAGTTAAATGGATAGAGAGTTATTCCTGCTTCATTCTTTATTGGAAATCTTCAGCAATTTATAAATATGTTTTCTGAAGGAAGTATATTATCCAACAAATAGATTGGATAGATTATATTTTACTTATTTCTTCCTTGTTTTCTGCTTACTCACCTTTTCTCATACCTGGTCTCCAGGTATACTCTAGCAACATTCGCCACGAAGGATGTTCATCAAATATCATCTGGCCTCATTTCTTCCCGAGACAAAGATTTAAATGTAACACCTTTCTTTTTCAGGGATATTTTCCTTAGGAAGTAAATGTACATGTTTGCTTGTCACTTGTAACTTCTATATATTTCTTTTTCCTGAAATAAAATGGAATAAGTTTTAAGTCCCCTTCCACATTGTATATATTTAAATATTTGAAGAAAATTAGGATGCTTGTCCTTCCCTAGGCTTAACATGCACAATGGCTTTTACCATTTTCCAAGTGGTGTGGTTTTGGCTACCCAGACAGCTGTAAGAAGCAAATGCACAGTTGATAAGTATTTGTTAAAATGGAGAGTGAACCTCTATTTTGTATGGGTAAAAATAAGGAATTAAAAAGATTTAAAACGTTACCTGAAGTCTTTCTCCTGGGAAGAGGAAAAGAATTAATGGATATTTGGGTCTTTCCACTGTATTATTCTGGCTTCCCATTACCTGTAAACTTAAGGGGTCTTTGAAAATTATTCGTGTAAGAATACGGAGAATTTGCTCATGAAAAGGTTTCTGAAATACAGCAGGGATATCTTCTTCTTTGCCCCCTTGAAGCTATGTTATTTTATAGTAATTTAGATTTTCTAAAGCATTTTTCATACATGATTTTATTCACTGTAGAGAGATTTTAGAGCACTGAAATTTGGTTTATAGACTTACTTTTTAAAGTAGATGTAAAACATATCACTGTACCAGCATGCGTATAATGTATTGACAAAAAAAACTCTCATTTTTCTCAACAACCATGTGAAATCATATGTATTGAAAACCAGGTGGTAGTTCAGAGAGTTATCTATGACTGTATGTGATCTCATTTTTAGGCACCTTTTTTAGAAAAGAAGGCATTGAAGCATGACACTTTCTCTCTCTGCCTCTGCTTTCTTTACGGGCTGTGTACTCAAAGAGGGCCTAACACAGCAGTGGCTTGTTCACGAGGGAATAGGGAGTTTAATGAATCATACATACTTTATTTGAAAAATATCAATAACCATTCACTGGTCTATTCTTGCATAAACTGAATAAAAATCCCTATGTAAATGGTGCATAGCTTTTTTATGAATCATGCTCTATTTTTTAGTACAATGCTAAATCATCTTAAAACGTGTAGTTTTACCTGCCAAGCCTAAGATAAATTTCCATCAGTGATTAAAGACTAGTTCCATTCCCTATAATCCTTGTCAATTATATGAATAGGCAGTAATGGAGCACTTTATTTTCTCTGGTTATTAAAACACAAAATAGTAATGCAAATGCACTGTACAATGTCTCCTTACTAGATTGGCAGTGTAATTTATTTAATCAAATTCAGAATTCAAAGACAGAGAAGCAGGAGTTAGTCTCCGAAAGTCTATGTGGGACAAAAATACGTTGAGCTCTGATAGGCCCACAAAAGATCAGAATGCAAATTTTAAGACTTTTAGATATTTCTGTCATCATCATAGTTATACATAATTTTTAGTGAAGAAAATTTCAATTTTTCTTACAGAGCTGCAACTTTTTAAATTCACCTTCAAGACAGACTGTTCACTTTCCTTCTGAAGGAAGAAAGTGGGTCCTTAAATTCTAGGAATTTAGTAACCATTCATTTTACATTTTTTCAATCAAAAAGGATCAAAATGAATGGTGAACTCTAAGTAAAATGCACATAGCAGTGTCACAGGCAGAATATATGGAGCCCCTCCCCACTGGACAATCCTACAAAGAAGAAGCTGGTGAATCAGACCTCCGTGAAAAAGTGTAATGTTGCTGCCATCATCTCCATGATACTCATGACCAGTGCTTTGAGCGAAAATTTAATAAAATTAACACTACTTTCTGGATTTATTTTTTTCTTCTCTTCTTAATCTTCCCTTCAAGATTAAACTCATCAGCACTTGACAAAAACTGCAAATAACAGCCAGATGCAGGAGTTGGTTTTATCTTTTTATGCAAGTATGTGGTGCTAATTAGTGCAAATTGATTAAACTTTAATTGCCTGATCCATGGCTAATTAATATTTATAAGATGAATGAGCAGGAAAACCAGACATTTATTAAAACACTTTAATGATTTTTCATATGTTTTGACAAAGCAAAGCAAATAGAGGCTGTGAGTATGGATGTGCTAGACGAGGGGACGGTATCTGTTGCCTTCTGTCAGGGAATGCCCGGAAAATGTACATTAACTTTTGAATGCATAGCTTGCAAACTTATTTTCCTTTGGATCCTTTTCCAAATTGTTTTCACATATATTTGCTATTAGGTCAGCATATTATTTATGACATTAATTATTGTAGATACAGGCATTAAAGCTAACATGTTTATAAAATGATATATTTTGCTATTATTTTATATGATGTCTTCGTGTATTATAATTGCCATACCTTAACAGAATCTAAAAGGTGAATCTTGTGAGCAAGAAAATGGACGTCCAATTTTTACTGTTTAAGAATTTAATATTTTGAAAAAATAATGAGTAGAATAACATTTCAGATAATGACTCACTTGGATTTTTAAGTTCCATAGACCTGATGTTTCCACTTAATTCTCCTGATGCCTAAAGTTATAATCCAAGACTCATACTTAACTGTACAAAACTAATTTTACATAGCTAAAAAAACATAGATATGAGAGGTACATTGTTTAAAAGTAGCACATACTCATTTCTACCAAAATGTTATTTTATGCATGATCAATACAATAACTTTCATACATAATTTATAATATAGGCATATTTGGGAATATACTTATCCTTGATCATTACCTTGACAATATTCCACAATTAATTCACATAATGTGTTGTCAATGAAAAGTTTGTTCATAGAAAAATGTTTTGAAAAGTTGAAAAGATAACCATGTGGGTTTTTTGCACATCCTACATTTAACTTCTGTGTTTCATTTTTTGCCATGTCAAACCAGACCACAGTTTGTATTTTCTTGCACATGTATCTCCACACATTTCCCTATTTTAAACACTTCTCATGAAGGTGATGTTTGGTAAGTTGAGCTTTATTGTAGTTTTAACACAAATGTTAAACAATTTTCTAAATGGAGGAGGTTAAAATATCAAAATAATTAATTACATATTTCTTAATAATTAAGGTGTAATCAATTCTAAATAGAAACATTAGCCGCTTTCTTTTTTCTCAGTCCTCCATCCTAAATGTTACAAATCGTATTAAAGTTATATCAGCAATCATGGCAGTCTTTTGATGGGTTGATTTTGTCAGGCTCCCGTCTGCAATTATTCAATTAAACATTGATCTAAGTGCCGTTTTCAAGGTAGTATGCAGATGTGAATAAAGCCTGTATCAGTTGATAATCAGTAGTTATAATCATACATGAGACTATCCTAGATAATCCAGGTGGACCTGAGTCAGTCAGTTGCAGAGCCTGAGAGCAGAGGTCAGACTTCCAGTACAAAGAAGAAAATTTACCTGTGAATAGCAGCTTCAGTCTGTGTCTGGGAGTTTTAGCCTGTCTTTCTTGACAACTAACCATATAAGTTTTGGCCTTGTTCATCCAGTTTCCAAAATCATGTAAGCTAATCCATTGCAGTGAATTTCTCAAGTCATATTTTTCATGGTTCTCTTTTTCTTGTGACACTCTAATATAGTTACCAAAATACTTAATAGCTTCAGTAGGAAGTTATGTGAACAGATATGTGCCTGATCAGAAAAGAATGAGATGAGTAATAAGCAGGACTGAACCGTTTCATGCAAGGACATAAAGAATGGAAAGTCTAATAGGAAAAGGGACAGAATAGGTGGAGTAGAATAAGTGGTGGGCAAGGAGAGTTGAGGGGAGCATTTCCAGCAGAGGTAACAAAATTACCAATGCGTGAGGTACATGGAGAGTAACTTTCTTGTGTTGCTATTATGTACGAGCTCATCCATCTTTAGGGGACAGTGGCATTTAATGGAGTCCGAAACGACAGGCTTAGTTCAGATGACAAAGTGTCTTGTGTAAGAAGAATGGTTTTTTAGACTTATTTATTAAGGAATATGATGATTAAATATGTTTAGAAGGCTAAAGATATAATCGCATTAAAGTTTGGGAAGTGTCATAGACTATGGAGGAAAAGATAAGTGGCTTTTGTCTATTGGTTTTTTGTTTGACTCTTTATAAACTATAGAGATAATGAAGTTTCAAAGCAAGGTAATGACCATAGGGATAGGTGATAAAAAATTAATTGGAGAGACATCAGGAATTAGGACATACTAAATGTGGGCAATGTTGGAGAAAGAAACTTAAACCTCTTAGTTTTCTACTTAGGACAAATGTGCAGTTACCAATGTTGGACATCAAGACAGAAAATGTTTAGAAGTAAAACATTATAGGAAAAGGATTATAATTGCATTTTGGAAAGTTTCAAATTTGACCTGTCTGAAGGTTTTTAACAGAAGATTTCTACCAAAAAGCTCATAAGTTTACAAATATAGAGCTATCTTGGAAGTAACAATTTGAGGTTTATCATAATACAGATTGTGGCTGAAGATACGTGTATGTCTGTGATTTCCAGTGGAAAAAGTGTGTGTTATGAAAATAAATGGACAGATGATATTATTTTGATTCCGACCTCTAACCAAAGAAAATAAGCAACCAGTTTAATTGTAAATTATATCTTTAATATTTATGTATTTTCTGTAATGTACATAAGGCCCTCATATCTAATGAGAAATTATGGAATAAAACAGAAGCTCCAGTCAAAGCTCTTATATCACTTAACCCATGTTTTAACCTTTTTTGTTAGACAGCACACTTGAACCTATAGTTAACCTTCTGTGGCACAATTAAACGATGTTGATCCAAAAAAAAAAAAAGAGTATAAAAAAATATATATGTATATATATTTACTGTGCTTTGAACTTCTTTGAAAATAATTTAACTGGTCTTTAAAATTTTTCATGGCACACCTAAGATCTTTTCATGGCATACCAGGGTGCCACGGCACACCAGTTGAAAATCACTGACTTAACCCCCATTGAAGCCACAGGCTTCAGGGTCTCCAAAGGAAGGTAAGTTTGAGGGTCTTAAAGAAAGAAGATTTTCACTTATGGAAGTACATTAGAATGGACAGGAAGGATCTTGGACTCTGGAATTTAAAATCAAAGAAAGCATATCAGTCAGGACAAATAACTGTTTCTTAGTTGATAATGAAGTTCAATGATATCACAATGAAGAGAAAGAAGAAGAGGAAGAATAGTAGGAACTATAAAAGTAAGATCTCCAAGGACCAGCACTCAGAAAGGCAAGAGCAAACCTATGTCTACCAAGAGAGACTAGAAAGATAAGATGGCAACATGGGCATCACCTGGGAGCCTGTGAGGAAGTTAGAACCTCAAGCTCCATCTCCTCCAACATCTGTCTACTGAATCAGAATATCCATGTGAGACAAGCCAGGTGATTTGTATTCATAGCAAAGTTTGAGAAGCACTGTCTCACCAACTCTCACTTCTACCTAGCCAAACATCATTGCCTAAGGCTAATGATGTCATACCATATAACTTGTTTGATATTTTTCCCTAGTCAGAGATGCCTTGCTAATATTGTTCCATTTAGGGTGAAAGTCTAAGGCTCTTTAAAGTATTATATAAATTAGAAAATTCAGGATATAGCTCATTTTAAAAAGTCTCACCTGCTCCAATTTTCAAAGAGGTCAAAATATCCTATTGTTTTGACACAATTACTCTTAAATTTCTGGAAATTATACCAAACCACTAAAAAGATAAATTAATCATTTCTCTTTATAATTATTCCAAATGTCAGATGTATTTTAAGTACTTTGTTTTTAAACTAATGTTCAGCTTAATAGAGATTAAAACTACGAACAGATTAATAAATCGTGGTACATGTATACCATAGAATATTATGCAGCCTTAAAGAAAGATGGAGACTTTACCTCTTTCATGTTTACATGGAATAAGTTGGAACATATTCTTCTTAGCAAAGTATCTGAAGAATGGAAGAAAAAGTATCCAATGTTCTCAGCCCTACTATGAAGCTATTTATAGCTTTCATATGAAGGCTATAATCCAATTACAGCACAAGAATATGGGGAAAGGGGCAAGGGAGGGGAGGGGAGGGGGGAGGATGGGTGGAGGGAGGGTAATTGGTGGGGCCACACCTACGGTGTATCTTATAACGGTACAGGTGAAACTTACTAAATGCAGAATACAAATGTCTTCATACAATAACTAGGAGTGCCATGAAGGCTATGTTAAACAGTTTGATGAAAATGTTTCAGATTGTATATGAAGCCAGCACATTGTACCCCACATTTACACTAATGTACGCAGCAGTGATTTAATAAAAAATAAAAAATAAAATAAATTAAAAAAATAAAAAAAAACTACTGCACACACACACACTGAAAAAGGAGGAAAATCATGCTTTTGAATAATTCAGAAAAAGATTTGAAATTTATTATTTACACTGCTACTTTAGTAATTAAACAGGATTTAACATCCCTGTGTCCCAGCTTCCCAGCCTTAACCTAGGTTTTCTCTGAAATTTATTCTTCTTGTGTTCATCACATTTTTAAAAATTATAAAGAGAAATATTTTATTTTGACATTGGTTTGATGTGTGATTTACTTTGTACTTATAAATTCAAAAATTATGAAAACTTGTCCTTGAATTGATAATTGCATTAGTTATATGAAGTCTTCCCTTTTCTTAACTCTGTTTTATTTGTAGCATTTTAATGGTATTTTATACATGCCTTCAGTGGGTGCATTATTTCATGTTCACCCTAAAATACAGATATTTTTGTATTTTGAGTGTTATTATACCTGTGGAGATAATAGGGAGATTTGACAACAACTATAATCCTACAGCTATTTCAATGATTTGGATAGGAAGTTTCATTGTGGAAGGGCATTAGAGGTTTCTTTCTGATTATCCAATAGTGACAACATATTGCCCAAATGCACAGTTATGTAAAGCAACACCAACATTTATTTTGCTTGTGAGTCTGCAATTTGGAAAAAAGCCTTGCAGGAAGAATCAATTCTGTTTCAGTTGGCATTAAAGTGAAATGACTCAAAAGCTGAGTTCTAGAAATCTGAGTTGACATATTTCTGATGGTTGATGCTAGATATTGGCTAGGACCTTACCTGAGCGGTTGGTTAGAACCTCTGAACATGTTCCCTCCACATGGCTGAAGCTTCCTCGCAGCATGGAGCCTAGGTTTCATAAGTGAGCGTGGAGGATGGGAGGAGACAGAGAGAGACCTTGTTGCCTTTTCTGACCTCACCTTCAAGTCACAAACATCACTTGATCGCATTATGTCTATAAGGCAATTACACAGCCTTGCCTAATTTCATGGGAAGCCTACACGTTTTGATGCAACTGGATTAAAGATGCTCTGGCACATAATATAACAAATATTCCTGTGGCAATTTTTGGAAAATATAAACATCCTTAAATCAATTTTTTGTTTCATACTCTAAGCAGAAATACAGCCTTTTATAAAAAGGTTTTACTTTTTTCCTCTATGTTAGTCTCAGAGAATTTACACACACACACACACCCTGATCCTCAAAGACACAGTCTTTGTTAAAGAAATTAAAAACTTTCAAGAAAGATCAGAAGTTTCCATAATCAATAATAATAACATGTCTTTGGTAAGTAGTTACATGCCTGGCTTTCCTATGAAGTCTAGGCAACAGTTATTCTGGGCTTGAGCATGCGGTTTGCTTTGATCAATGAGATACTCTAATTGAGATACAAGCAGACTTAAAAAGTATTTGTGCATTGGGCCTTGCTTTCTCTTGCTGTGGGGAAGTCTTCCATCTGGTGTGGTGTAAAAAGAAGCCTGGATGGTGCATCAAAAAATGATAGATAATATACAGAGAGAGGTCCCAGACCTCAGCTTCATTCTAGCCAAGTTCCAAATGTACGAGTGAGCATAGTCAAACCCAGCCTACATTGCCCACCCACCGAATCATGAGAAAACAAATGGTTGTTGTTTCAGGCTGTTCAGTTAAAGCTCACGTTACACCAGAGTGGATCAGACCAGATACTGTGTGGCTCAGGCAGCAGGCAGCACACACAGGAGGAATCCTCGGCTATTCAGGCAATATGTTGGGGTATTTATACTTTCTGGGATGCTAGGAATTGGCAATTAATAATATTTGCAATCATGGAACAAAAAGAGTTTTGATTTCCCTAATTGGTCTATAGGGATATTGATATCCCTGTAATTGAAGTTATTACGTGAGAAGTCAGGATGATTTCTTATTTCTCAGAGATTTTGTGAGTGTTGATAACCCCCCAAATTTACGGCCTGGAAGCATCTATAGTTCTCCACATTGTTATGAAAACCTCATGCAACTTATATTTTCTTGATGCTCTGTTCTGCTCTGAGCATCACCCCTTGGCCACTGTGCCAGCTTAGCTTGTCTCCATTTAGGTGACAATCCCGCTCACCCTCCTGCACAAGACCATATGTTACAATCATCCCTTGATTTTACTAACTTCTGGAAATAATGTGTGTCAAAATAAAGAATTATATTTGGGAGCATAACTTCTTTAGCAATTAAGCTGGTCCCAATGCCCACTCTCTCTTTCTTTCCATTTTCCTCTCCTTATTCTCAGTAAACGCCAAATATTTCTTACCCTAATCCTTCTGAAATCTCACTTCTCATTGCCAAACATGTATAATCCTTTTCTAAATATATTATCCCTACATAAGAAATTAGTGATTGATAGTTGTTATAATGATAACATTTTTCTAGTTTATTTCATAAGCTTAGAAATTAGTTCAAAACTATTCTTGTCACTTCAAGGTAGAAATAACTTTAGCTGGAGCAAGTCATTAAGCAAAACAAAATAAATAGAGAGACTTGCACTTGACTAAGGGCAAAATTACCAGAGGTCAAAGTCATGGATTCTAAAAAAAAAAAAAAGAAAGAAAGAAAGAAATAGGAATAATTGCAAGGCATATGCTTTCCTCTTTTCTAGATGTGAACTGATTAACTGCATTGGCAGTAGATTCATACTAGACAGTAGTAATTTAAAGTTTTGTCTACTCTGGAGCCATTTAAAATCTCTATTCTGATTCATTTTTGAAAATTTTTAATTTTTCTCTGTGTTTTCACTGGGACAATCAAGGTATAAAATACATTGTGTAACAGTAGTGGACACGGGACCTGGAACAGGTTCCCCAAGGAGAGCCAATCAGATATCTACCTAGAAAAATTCATCCAACCTGAACCTGTCAGAGATCTCCTTGGGACACATCTCCTAGGCTGAAGCAATTGGAGCTCACCCTAATGCTTCTCCAAAGTTAAAAGACTGTCTTAGTACTTTTATAATCTAGAGCAACATCTGTGTACTTAGGACTCAGCAGCTATCTTTCTATATATGGAGATACCCTTAGTTTGGTAGGAAGAATGAAGCCAGCATGCAAAGAGAAGTGGAAATAAGAAACACTGTGAAAGTTGAAATCTGGAGGGATAGAGAGAGATATTAGGATCATTATTTGAGTCTACATATGCTTTGGATGTCTCAAGTGTGTGATCTAGTTAAATCTATGTTTTGTCAAAGCTAGAATTAGTGGGATTTTGTAGCTTACTAATAATAGAATACTGACTTGTTGCCATTGGCACTTCATGTGTTTATGTTTAGGGAATTGAATCCAGAAGAGATTCCTCGGACAAAGAAAGGAAAACACAAATAGGTGCCTACATCAAGTACCTAAGAAGTGGCTTCGAAGTATATGTACCAACCCTCCAAGGCCAAGGAACATGACCTGACCACTTATGGAACCCTAGTAGTTTATACACTCAAATCTATCTCAGGCCAAAGTTCACATAACTTGATTATGCTGTGAACTCATGAAGTATCAGGTAAGTTGACTTCCAATTGGAATTACAGAGTGTGACATTAGATTCTCTAAGAATGAATTTAGAAAGGAAGCTTTGAGATCGAGCTTAGGTTAAGTTATATTTAAATGAAAAACAAAAGCAACACCTTATAACAGTTTTTTAAATTGTTATTTTTGACATTGTTATCTCTACTGTTCCCAATTTCTTACTGGCTACTTTGTGAAAACCCTATTTCCTGTATGTATCAACTATCAACATTCATAGAAATAGCAGGATGCACTGGTCAGCATTTGCCGCACCAACAAACAACCCCCACGTTTCAGTGGCTTGTAACTGCAAAAAATTGTTTCTTGTTCATGTCACATGAAAGCAATGCTTTTTAGGTTCTTGGCTGTCTGCTGTGGGATTTGGCTGTGCTCCATTTGGCTTGCCGGGAGTTGGCTAGAGTTGGCTGCACTCAACTGAGCTCTGCTGGTCTTGGTTTGGCTCCATATCTGCCTCACATGCTATTAACTGTAGGAAGATAGATGACTAAGCTGAAAGCCAGTAAGATAGGCAAGCATTCTCTGCCCAGAAGTAAAGCACTACAAAGTCCCATGGCAATGGACATGAATAAGTATACAACTTGCAATGGACATGAATACACATACCACTTACAAAGAGAATGAGGAATGGTGGAAACAATAATCCAATCTACAACAGAAATTGAAGGTTTGGGAAGATGACACCTTAAATCTACTTTCACAGACTAGTGAGATGTCAAGAGTTGGCAACTAGAAATCTCACCAATTTTTTGATACCTATGGATAGAAAAAGTAAGCAGTGAAAAGGCAGATACCCAAGAAATAAGATAGCGGTGCCATTTTTTCTATATTATGACTCACGCTCTTCAGCGCTACTCCCCAGGATATTCCAGGTTAGTCACAGGGAGGAACTCTTTAACTGCATTAATCTGTCTGATCACAATCAGACTTTCCTCTTCTATGTGTGCTGTATAATATCTTAAACAAATCACTCTGATCCCCTGCTATTTCCCTGGACACTACTGTCAATTTCAGCGTGGCAGTGGATTACAAGCATAGTAAAATAAACACTTAGAGAAGTAGACATTTTAAAGTAGACAGCTGACCTCTGCTGAATCAGAGCAGACATTTCTGGTTTGTTGAAAACATACATCTTCCAAATTTCTATTATTGAATAAAGTCAAATTACAGTTTTGTCTAGGCACTTTGAATAATTTCAAATCTTATACAAAGAGTTTTATTTATGGAATTTTCTTTTTTCCTTCTAAACTGATATTTTCTTGTACGTACCTGTAGGAAAATGTCATAATAGCCTTCAAATTCACTCAGATGAAATGTGAAAATAAAAGCTTCATTTCTTTCTTTTCTCATATCTGAGCCCTACTTTATTCTTCTCCTTTCCCATCACTCAGGCTTCAATGAAGAAATTCATTGAGGATCAAATAATCCAGCTGTTGTTTTCAACTTTCACTTTTTTAATGTTTATTTTCTAAATCATTCCTATTTTTCTACTAAAAGTATCCTGCCAAATCATTATTTTTTCTGGAGCAAATCTAATGCTTTCTGTTGTTAGATATCTGATCCAAATCCAATATTTTTCTTGGCAGTTGAGGAACATAATAATAAGTATGAATTTTTTTTTTCAGCACTTATTGCTGGGAGAAAAAGACACAATGCACAATTAAAAGCCATTTCAATATTGAGGTAAATTCTAACAGTAACACTTACTTATACACATTCTTTTAAACAAAAATCATGTTAAAGGGTGTTTTAGTGCTTTCAATGCGTATTTGCACTTAGGTCTCTAGTTCTTAATGCACATTTTTTTAATATAAATTATTAGTATGATGTAGATAATATTGCTTTTATTATCTTTATTTTAAAAATCTTTCCCAATAATCTAGTATGCCTATAGTGAACAGAAAGTTTAGAAAATATACCAATAAAAATCAAAATAAAATTACTCCATTCCACCTTGCCTTTCTAATTATGTAACTCAATTTTTACTGACTCCTCATTTTATATCTTTCTTGACTTTTTTCACATTACAGAAAAGTCTCATGTATCTATTCATAGATTTACTAACGTAGGTTCATATTTAAGTCCTAAAAATGCAAAATTTAGATCTCTGTCTTTTCTTCTAATTTCTAATAAATGTAGTCTTTGCTTTTCTAAAATTTTGATTCTTTACGACGTTTAAAAATTTTCTTTCTTCCAAAATAGATCAAATTTCTGTTTTCCTCAGTTAAATATCTTGAGGATATTTATGTTTCTACACTTCCTTCAACCATTTCTTTGTTTTCCCATTTGCCAATTTCTAAACACATTCATTTTGATCGACATTATCAGGATGGGTAATATTTTCATTTTATTTTTGTCTATAATCAATTATCGATATTTGTTTATTATACTATATTTTAAAAGTTAGGAAACATGGGGCAATCTTATTTTTAGAAAGGTAGATCAGTTCCACTTTCAAATAATATGCTCAAAATACTTTCACTCAATACTCAGAAGCACATTTTGATAAAGTAACTCCAAATTTAAAGTAATGGTTCCAATATTTTTTATTAAAACCTCAAGATATAGGAAAATATGGAGATTTGAGGGAATTATTTTTGTACAAATTTTATTTTCAGATTAACATATTGTCTTTTTTATTTTTATTATCTTTTTTTTTTGGTTAAGCAGGCCTGGGCCAAGTTCAAACCTGCCACTCCTGTTGCATAGGGCCAGCACTGCAACCACTGAGCTACAGGCACCAATCAAACATTGTCATTTTGAAGTCATGTTATCAATATATTCCCATCCCTCTAGATATGTTTCATTTGTGTTAATATTATTGTCATAGGAATTAAAATTTTCTGTAAGGTATTCATGGCTATTAAGTGGTTAAGAAAAAATAAGAAAAGATCATTTACTTTAAAAAGTATGTTCCTTTTTTTAAAACCATTGCTTTTAAGTTTGGAGATATTTACCTGACTAGATTTTAGATGAATTTGTTAGTTTGGAGAACAACCCTTAGGCATCCCCAGATGCTTTATATCAACCCCAGTCAACTTTATTTATTTATTTTTGAGACAGGGTCTCACTCTTTCACCCTGGGGAGAGTACCGTGGTAATATGGTAGCTCACAGCAACCTCAAACTCGTGGGCTCAAGGATAAGATCTTGCCTCAGCCTCTCGAGTAGCTGGAACTACAAGTGCCTGCCACCACACCCTGATAGCTTTTCTACTTTTATTAGAGATTGAGGTGTCTCACTCTTGCTCAGGCTGGTCTTGAACTCCTGAGCTTAGGCAACGTACCCACCTTGGCATCCCAGAGTGCTAGGATTACAGGCATGAGCCACCACACCAGCCAAACAACTATTAATACATGGTTTAACAGAAATACCTGGAAAAAAACCCATATAATCAAATATGATATAAAACTGTGCTGCAAAACTAGTAGGTAATTAATATTAATCAAATATAATTAAAAATAATACAGAGACTATAGGAATATGGTAAGAAATAGTGTATCAGGGAAAAGAAAACTTGAGCGATCATGATATAATTTTCTGTGCAATTGCAAAGTTTACATTGTAGTCCAACCCCAACTATATCTTGATCCTCTGTATCAAAATAAGTTTATGACAGAGAACCCAAATGTAAGTTCAAGTAAAAATATCTGAGAGAGTTAATTCCTAGATGAACATGTCAATTTTAATAGGTATTTATTTAGTATATGGCAGATAACAAATCACCAAAGAAATAAAAAAAGACATTATCATTTGAAATTGACTTTGAATAGTTATTTTAGCCACAAATGTAAATAATATGAAAATGGTAATAAAAGCTCTCAAACTATAGAGACAACTGATCTCATGCTTTTACTCCATCAACAAATATTTACCACAAATTAAAAAGAAAAAATCTCAGGTCCCATGAGGTTTTATATTTTAGTGAGGTAAGAAAAATACTTATAAATAAATAAACTAAAATAATACTTATAAATAATACTTATAAATAAATAATACTACTATTATTATTAATTATACTACTATTAATAATACTACTATAATTATTAATTATACTACTATTATTATTAATATTATTTATAATAATACTTATAAATAAATAAACTAAATACAATGTATAGTACATCAGATGGCAATAAAGGTTATGAAGAAAATATAAATCCGGGAAGTGGATAGAAAGACCTGGAGAAAGAGGTACACTTTGAAATGTGGTCATCATACAAAGCATACTAATGGTATTATTTTCCATAGTTTTGGTTCCCTAAAACTGCGTGTCCTGAATATTAAACTTTCAACTGTAGTTCAGAAGTATTAAATAGAAAATTCCAAAACTAAACTATTCATTAGTTTTAAATTGTGTAGCATTCTAAGTAGTATGGTGAAATTAATGCCATCTCAATAGGAATCAGCCTTTGCAGTATCTGGTACCCACCCATTAGTCACTTAGTAGCTATCTCACTCATCAGATCAACTGCCATGACATCACATTGCTTGTGTTCAAGGAAAGAGTAAGCCTATGTGTACATCATTCACTTCACTTCATCTCATCACAGAGGCATTTTATCATCTCACTTCATAACAAGAAGAAAAAGAGGGTCAGTATAGTATGGCAAGATATTTTGAGAAAGAGAAAAGAAACAAAACTCCATTCACTTAACTTTTATTACAATATATCATTATAATTGTTGTATTTTTACTACATGTGAATTTCTTGCTGCATTAAATTTATAAATTAAACTTTATCATGGATATATATGTATAGGAAAAAAAACCAAGATTTATTACAATCTTCATTCTACACTAAATGTCAGGCAATTCCAGGGGGTTTGGAATGTATCCCCCTTAGATAAGTGAGAATGACTATACTTGAGAATAGATGCTTGGGAAAAGTCCAGAGGAAATGGCAGTGTGAGTTTGGGGCATGCTAAGTGCATTACAAGACAGTGGGAACAGACAATGTGAAGACAAGTACTCAAGAAGAATCATGCCAGACTTGTTTAAAGAAAGGTGAGATCAAGGTGTCTGGAAACAAAGTGAGGAGCAGTAACATGCTCATTGTGACACTTGAGTTTTCTTCCCCTTAAATATTTCACATTTCATTAATGTAAGCTATGCACAAAATAATCAACTAAGTAATTTGTATGACACAGTAAGGGTTTGACTTCACTCTAAATAAGATGGGAAGCTATTGGCAATTTTGAACAAAGGGGTAACCTATTCTGCCTAACATGTTAGAAAGTTTGCTTGGCTTCTTTAAGAGGTACTTGAGGTATCTCCATACCATTTTCCATGGAGGTTACACTAATTTGAAGTCCCACTAACAGTGTATGAGTTCCTGTTATTAAGAAGTTAGGAGTTAGGTTGGAGTTAGGTTGTATCTCATTGTGATTTTTGACTGGCATTTAATCTAATGATTAGAGAAGTTGAGCATTTCTTCATGAGTTTGTTGGCTATTCGCATGTCTTCATTTGAAAAGATTCTGTTCATGTCTTTTGTCCACTTTTTAATGGGATGTTTAGTTGTTTTTTTCTGATTTTCTTAAATTCTTTCTATGTGATTCCACTCTGTTGGTTATCTATTTGCTCTTTTGATGGTGTTCTTGGCTGTGCAGAAGCTTTTTAATTTGACGTTTGTTGTTATTGCTGTGATTGCTTTTGAGTTCTTCTTCATTAATTCTTTGCCTAGGCCAAAGAATGTTTTTTTCCCAACATATTCTTTTAGGATTCTTAGGCTACTTTACGATGGGTTTAAGTCTTTTATCCATTAGGATAAAAACCTGATGGTGAAAAGTAAGAGGTGACAGGTGCAGGTCCTGTGAATGGTAAGTGTGCCTCAAAGTTGGGTTCCTGTCTAGCAGCACCGGGGAACTGCTGAAAATGTGGAATCTCAGGCCCTACCCAGACCCGCCGGAGTAAGAATCCACATTTTAACAAGACTTCCAGGTGACCTATATGCACATTAAACTAGGTGAAGAACTGCTTTCTGGGTAGTCTGAGAGGTGAGAGGTGTTTCAGGCTTTTACATGTGCCTGTCCAGTTTTCCCAGCAACATTTATTGAACAGGGACTTCCTCCCCCCATTTTATGTTTTTATCTCTTTTGTGAAAAATCAGATGGGAATATGAGGGTGATTTCACGGCTGGGTTGTCTGTAGACCTCCCATTTCATCGAGCAATCCCATTGCTGGGTATATACCCAAAGAAAAGGGTCGTTTTATAAAAAGGACACCTGCACTTGAATGTTTATGGCAGCACAATGGCAACCCACGTGTCCACTAATACACAAATGATTAATAAAATGTGGCGTGTGTGCACTATACAGCACCACTTGACCATACAAGAAAATGGTGAGCTAGCATCTTTTTGGACAACCTAGATGGAATTGGAAATCTTTCTTCTAGGTTAACTATCACAAGAAAAGATAAATAAACACACGTACTGAATTCCAAATTGGAGCCAGTCAATATGGAAATAAGTCTCAGTTGAGGGTGGGGGAGAGAGACTGGGTAAATTCATACCTATTGGGTACAGTACCCACCGTCTGGGTGAAGGGCATATTTACATGTATAACTGTGACTCAATCTGTATAAAAACAAAGTATGTAAACAAAACATGTGTACCTCCTAACATTCTAGATGAAAATAAGTATAGATACTCAAGGGCAGGAGGTAAGTAGTGAGGTCAATTAGAAGGTCATAGCAGTAGCCAAAGTGAAAGGTGCTGATAACTTGCTTCAGAGTGGCAGCATCTGAGGCAGTGACACATGGTTGAATTCTTCATTCCACATTATTTTGAAGAGAGATCCAGCATGATTTTCTGATAGGTTAAATTGAGGTAAAAACAGAAGACTCAAAGATAACTAAAATGTATGAAAAACTAGAAGGAGGGAATTGCCATTTTCTCAGGTGTGGAAGATTGCCGGAGTCCCCATGTGCTGAGTCTGGAAAGATAGATAAAGTGTTAAGTTGTGTTATTATGGAGATGTCTTCTAAGAAACTGCATAGCCATAGCAAGTAGGCAATTATGTATATAATTCTAGACTCTAGAGGGGTGATATCCAACCAGTGTGCCGTAGCAAACTGGTGTGCCATGAAAATTTTTAAAGATCATTCATTAAATTATTTTCCAAGGAAGTTCAAAGCACAGTAAGTATATTCTATTTTTTATTCTTTTTTAAAATCAACGCAATTTAAGGGTGCCACAGAAATTCAACCGTAGGTTCGAAGGTGCTGTAGAAGTTTAACTATAGGTTCAAGTGTGCTGTGAGATTAAAAGAAAAAGGTTGAGAAACAATCATCTAGAAGAACAGTCTATCTGGGAGTCCCACATGTGCAGTAAACTTACAACCATGAGCAACAATGAGGGGACAGGAAAATGCACGTAAGTAAAAGAGAGAAAAGCTCTGGGTGACTGCAAATGTTCAGTGTTAGGCAGAAGAAGCCAGTGAGCAAGAAGGAGCTAGGAGTATGTGGCGGCTGGGAAACAATGAAGGAAAATGTTTAATGAGGAAAGAGCAATCAACTGTGCCAAATGCAGCTTGATTGATGGTCTGTAATATGAATTCAACTGTTGGGCTTAGTAACATATAGGCCATTGGTTACCTTGGCAAGATTATTTTCAGTAAATGAGTTAGGACAAAAGCTTGATTCGAAGGGATTAAAAGGAAAATAGAACAAAAAATCGCTTATAAAGATTATAAATATCTTTTTGAGGAATTTTGCTATATGAAGAAGCAAAGAAGTAGAAGATTGCCAGAGGCAGGTAAAGAGTCACGAGAGATTTTGATTTTATTTTTAATCTCTGCATGTTTTAATTTTGATGGGAAGATCTAGGTACGACAGAGAATGTATAGGGTGATATAGGGTAGAGAGGGGAAGGAATGCCACTTGAAAAGTCCAAAGGAGTTGGGATTTCCTACGTTAAGAACACCTTCATGTGAAAGGCATGCCGAGAAACACAGGGGCAAAGAAAAGCAGACCCTGAAATATGAAGGATCCAGAAACGAACTGATTAAATTAGGCGGATCTTCCATTCTCTCTCTAATGGTTTAGGTTTACACCTTTATAGTAGAGAGTGAATATATTTCAAAACACATTTTTTTATATCACTTCAAGCTTGTGATCAGGTTAATATGTTGGGAAAAATATCTAAGTGTGTATACCTCTATTTTTCATGTTATATGCCTAAATATTTTCTGGATAGTCCTCCTATATATCTCCAGTTCTTTTAATTGACTTTCTTTTTTTACAATTCAATTATAAATGGCTCTTTAAAATTCTATGTCATACATAGTTAAACATTGTTATGGACTCAACGTTTGTGTCTCCCCCGGATTCATATGATGAACCCCTGATCCCTAACATGGTGGTATTTGGAGATGGGATCTTTCGAAAATAATTAGGCTTAGGTGAGGCCATAAGGGAAGAACCTCCATGATGGGTTGAGTGCCCTAATAAACAGTTAAAGGACCAGAGCACTGTCTGCTGGGTTGGACTCAGCAAGGAGACAGCCATCTATTAACCAGAGGAAGGCTTCTCACCGAGATCCCAATCATCCCGGCAACTTGCTGTCAGGCTCCAGAAAGTCAAAAATAAATATTTGTTACTAAGCCATCTTGTCGATAGTATTTTCTTACAGCAGCACAAATTGACTAAGATAAAGCTGTGTCATGCAATACAATGGAAGGTCTTTACCTGTGACACTGAGGAAAGTTATTACAGTGGTACTGCTGTGCTGTCGTCATGCCGAGCGAGTAGTCTCCCGTCCACGGATGGGTTAAGTTATTGAATATGGGGCAGGGTTTCAGTACAAGCAACTCACAGACTGAATTCCAAAATGTGTGTGTGTGTGTGTGTGTGTGTGCGTGCACGCATGCACAAGTGCACACAGATGCTATTCCGGATTTTAATGTGCAGAAGGTGAAGGATCCTTCCTCTTGCTTTCCTCAACTGTCATCTATAGTGAGGAGATATTCTAAGACTTGATCTTTCGCAGACTCCTCAAGTTAATAAGGAAAATGTTGTATCCGATCTCTGTTATTTACTGAATGAAAAATAGCAGAGCCAGGCAAATAGAGGCTCCCAATATACATGAGTGAATGAACTTGAGTGCATTTAGACACCAGACAAATTTCCTAGAACTGCAGAAGTTAGGAATATCTTAAATTAGTAGATTTCCGGAAAGAATCATGAACAGTATGTGAAATGTGATCATTGTCAATATTAATTCCAGAGGGACAACCTAATCAGAAGAACCCTAAGTTTTTGTCCAAGTTACACAATTTGTTTCATCTTTTGTTAATTCTCAGGATAAATACTTCATCAACACTTTTGGACCTTGAAACTGCATAACGAAAACAAGTCATTGTTGTCCTGCAGTTGTCTCCCTCTCAGGGAAGAAAACATGTAAGCAGATTCTCATTCTCTTGCTTAACCTATAGGAACATAGTTGGGCAAAGGAGGTGGTTAGAAACAAGATGGAAAAAGAATTCAAGAAGTAACAATCTCTGTAAAACTTCCGTCTCAAGGTAGAAGCCTTGTTTTAAGAAATGATCTGAATCCTCCCCTCCCCTCACAAAATAGCAAGTCAGATAATGCAGCAGAGACCACTCCGTGTATCCAAAGTAGAGCCAAATCTACTGGGGTGCAGCTGGCAGTGGTTCTCTGCTTCTGTCACAGGAGAGAGGCCAAACTCCCTGCCTCCCTCCCAGGCCTTTCAGAATCTGTTGTTGGTCCCACTCTGACCTACACTCGCTGAGCCTCATTCCCTCTGCGCCAGCCCACACTGGCTTCTTGCTGCCGAGTCCCATACTCACACTCCTAGATTAGGGCTTTGGGCAATCTGCTGTACCTGGAAGGCTTTTGCTCCAGATTATTTAGCGACCCCTCCCCTCACCTGCCTCAAGGCTTTACTAAAGAACCTTTGCAGCAAACACAGATGGCTTTGAATTACTTCAATTTCCCCACCTTGCTCCAGAACTGCTGTGCTGCGCTATTCACATTTAATCTTCTATACCACCTTTAATCTTTTATGTTGATTGAACTCACCACATCACTTTTTAAATTAAACTCCTTTTTAAGTACTTCCTTTCTCATAACTATCAGCTGTACGGAGAAGAGGAGTTTCCATCGAGTTTATTTTGGGGGGTACCCCAAGTGCTTAGTGCAGCGGTATACACGTGACAAGGACTCAATGAGTGTGTTAAATGAATGAATGGCATAAAAACATTTCTTATGTATTTTTTTTTCTTGCAGTTTTTGGCCGGGGCTGGGTTTGAACCCACCACCTCTGGCATATGGGGCCGGCGCCCTACCCCTTTGAGCCACAAGCATCGCCCTTCTTATGTGTTCTTATGTTGGTGCATGAGAAAGTCATGTTTCTGCTACACATCTGACCAGTACACCCTGTGTTGATGATGTTATGTTAACCACAGTGTATTTCAAAATGTAGATCATTCAATTCCCAGAGGTACAAGGCCAATACCAAAACCTTATCATATTGCTGTGGAAAATAAGTTGTGATTACTCATATCTACTTATTATAACAGTTAACACAGAAGTGTATGTACATCATATTTATTACAAGTGTTTTTTCTCCCTATATAAACTTATAGCTAGTTATAGAGAAGAAAATTCATATGGGAACTACAGTGTAATTCATACATTCAGTAAATTTTGAATACGGAGCAAGTCCTGTACACTGTTTGGGAGTAAGAAACTGAGTGGTGAGTAATGCTCATGAGGAGCACGTTATCAAGGCATTTACACTGGAGTGGATTCCATGTTCTCTTTTGCTCTCAATATTGTAAAAGTGATTGTGCAGATTTTCAAGGACAGGTTCTGAGATCATGCATTCAGACGCCCATATAAAAGACAATGAATAACTTCGAAGAGGGTGAGTAATCGGCAATGTGGTGTTTAGTGAGAAATAAACAATGTTATGAGCTCAGGATTTCCGTCCATACCTGCTATTCACATCAGTCCTGATTTCAGAACAGAACTTGAGCCTATAAGACAAAGGAAAGTAGAGACACCTGCTGGAGTGACAGGGCGAGGAAGCAGGAAGGAGACGGTGACAAAGATTGTGGCATTTCTTCTAAGGTCACAGAGGGAAAACCATCCCAAATGTGAATAGGCAAGAAATTTCCAACTGGTAATCAAGTGTTTTAATAATTGGATATTTCTAGTTCTTTTATTATGAAATATAAAAGGGTAATAAAGAATAATTTAATGTTTGGAGTATTTAACTCAAAATTATTAACTGTTAATTGAAAATCCATTATTTTTAGCTCCTAATAATTAAAGCAATTATAGAAGAGTTCAGTCTCCATTATAACATATTTTGAGGTGAAATATACTAAAAAGGCACTTTTTCATTTTCAAGAAATTAGGCCTCCTATGTGAATTGGAAAACAGACATTCAGGCTTCAGGAATCCCTATCACTTTGGACAGACCGATGTATTTATTTTCCAGGAGACGTAACAATTAGATAGAGCTATGAGGAATGCAGGGTGAGGCCCCCCGCGGTCGTGGTGGATGTGTTTTCTCAGTTTGCCCATGCTGTGCTAAAAAGCTGTTGTCTAAGGCAAAAGCAGCAGAAGAAAATGCATTTAAAAAAAAAGGTTGGGTGGGGGGCTCCTGTGAATTTATGAGAAGTGCATCACAAAGACAAATACTTCAGCCATGCAATTCCATTCGGCCTTTTCAGCTGTGTGTCCATAGCAAGTCAACGGCTAAATTGAAAAATCAATTCCAATTTAAATTATTGGAATAAAGAACACCAGGAGTCAGAGATAAAATGGCTTTGTTCTCTGAGATCCTTTTTAATTGGAAAGTTATTTCTTCAGGGTATTCTAATGGTTCTGAGGGAAGATTGCAAAATAAAGTTGCTCGGCTGGGGGAAGGTTAATAGCTAACGTGCGTTCCTGGCTGCACAGCGGCCTCCTGTCTTTATGACGTCTCCCATCATCTCTGGAAGGACTGAAGATTCTAAATCATTTGACACATGCAAGGACTGGATTTTTTCTTGGTCTTTCAGAAATCAACCTGAGGCTGAAACCTTGGCAAGGCCTTGATGCTCTTGCACCCTTTCCAACCAGACTCACTTTGCTTACAATTATCACATGACCTTTTCTTCTCTTCTTTAAAAAAAAATTCTCCATAGAGATGTATACTTAACAATAAAGTGATATTAAGAAAAATAAACAATACCTGAAAAGGAGGCTACTAAGAGCCCTTTCCTTTCATGACAGAAAAAGAAAGAAAAAACTTTGCCAGCTTGTGTTGCACAGAGAAGAGAGAGAAACATTAACACCTACACACTTAGTAGATGGAGAATCAAAGTACAAAGATTGCACGGGTGGAACACAATATATGGAGAAAATGTTTATAAATATTGCTATCAAAAGGTGAATGCCGAATATGCTGACAAACCAAAGTCCTATTTGGAAAGCTTCAGCACAAAGTTTAAAAAATAAAGTTTAATTAAACATGCAGTAACCTTTGCTCTGCCTGTAAAAATTGTTCGGGGCAGCTGTAGATTAAAAACCCTAAATGAGCATTTAATTTGAAATTAATAAAACAGCTATGGTATGTATTAGGAAAAGTTACTGGGGTTTGCTTAGTATATTTAATTACTGCAAGAGATAAATCTTGTTGCCGTGTAATGAACTCACGAGTGCAGATACAGTAAATATGTACTTACGTTCTTGTTATTAATGCATTAAATTTGTAAGAATATTTAAGAATTTAATTAGCATTTAATAAGATAGCTATAGCAAATTACAGTAGTTAGGACACTAAATGTAAATTAATATTTTTAGTATTTAATTGATATTAACTAATTAATTACTGTTTATAGCATGGCGGCTAGATTTATCTTTTATGGAGTTATTAAATCTCAATTAAAATGCTCTCTTAATAGGACACATTCAATTAAAAATAATATTCTTTAGGAATTTCATAACTTCCTTCTCTCAGGACTTGGGGTACATAAGTACATCAAATCAACCAAGGTGCATGAGAAAGGGACCCAGCTGGGCCTGTGTCCTACCAGGTCAAGCAATTTGAGATCTGCTCTGAATAGAAGGGCTTATTTATTAAAGTCATATATTATTTTTTCTATTAAACTTATAAACTGATAGGTCTTAGAAAGACTCTAACTCATGATAACATTATGTTGAAAGTTTATTTCTTCGAAGAAAGAAACTATAGGCTATTAAATTTAAAAATGTTATTATTTTTAGTTATTTCTCCCTAAGTGTGAGTTGGTATGGCTTGTCTCTTAATAAAAGAAAACAAAATACAAGTTGAGATTTTATTTTTTATCTGAGTCCACTGCTTTTGTCAATTCCTACAATGCAGTACGTGCTCAGTAAACATTATCTGAATGGAAGGAATTAAATCTCCTACATGTGGTACCAAGTAATTCCTGCAGCTACTTCATTGTTACTGTGAAATTTAATCTGAGACAGCACAGAGTCAAGATTAGTTATCGTTATACTGAGTAGGTCTGTCTGGTTTTAGATGCTGACTCTACCTTGTTCAAAGTGTGAGCCACCTTTCAGAAGTCGGCTTACTGTTACTGTAGATCACTATTCTGTGCTTTCGTGCTCTCTGCAACCAAAAATGGTGCTGTGCGTCTTGTGGGATTGTCATGAGGACTAAAGGAGTTCAAAAAGGTAGGACACAGTTTAGAAGAATACCTATCACATAAAAAAATAAAACACAACAGTACGTGCTTGCTATTATTGTTAATATACTCTCAAATTCTAAAGAAATGGTATTCTCTACAATGTGGAATTGGAGAAGATATGATATGTTACAGCATACCAAAACCAAATGAAAGACAAATTAGCTTATTTCTGTCCAGTTAAATTCCCCTTAAAGAGTTAATCTCAGTCGTTGTATTTATCATTACCCACAAGTCGTTTTGGGGGGGTAAAGCTATAAATTAAAGCTATAAATTCTATGTGATTTTAATCATTTTCTCATGAATATCCTTTGTCAATTTTCTTACTAAAATTTTCAAGCATAATGAAGAGATTAAATAAAACCCATTTTACATTGATTCTTGCATCACTCTCCTGAGTATCTAACACCTCAGCTCAATAAATAACCATTCATCATTAGTTTTTTAGTCAGCCTTGGGTCTTTTGACAATATTCTTACCTAGGCTAAGTGAAATTAATTTTCAGTTACTATTTACTGTTATCATTTTTGAAACTCTAGCATTCCCGTGTTTACATTGCTAACTCATTATTTGCCTCCTATCTGAGAAATTGATGTGTAAAACTTATTGATTGAAAAATAATTGTATATGAATTTAATGCTTACATATTTAATACTTAATTTGTGTTGTTAATTTTCTGAGAAAATGAACTTAAAACCCTGGGAAACAGGTTTTCATATCAGCCACTTAGATATCTCATTTTAAAAAAAGCCTTTAAAAAAAAGTTCTTTAAAAAAAACCCTTTAAATATAGCATGCTATTAAATTATATTCACCCAAAGAACAAAATCCTTCTTTCTTATTTTGTTTGACTCAGCATCTTTATTTTGCTTCACACTTTAATTTTCTTTTTCTGAAATGAGCATTGTGTAAAAGGAAGAAATTTCCGTGTAAAACAATTACCAAAAAAAGTTGATTTGAATGGATGGTGCCATCTTCTGCTCCATGTGAGGATATTAATAGGCTTATGATTAAACGAATAAAAAGCAGTAAAAACAACAGATAGAAAAGGCAAGTCCATGGAGGTGTGGTGTCTCGCATCTTTGATTATTTGTCATTCTCTACTGACTCAAACTTGGTCTTTAGATGTATAAGACCAACCTCCGTGGCAGTCAAGAACGGACGGAGAAATGACAGAGCATTTGACAGGTGTGTAGAGAAAGGTGATTTACTCAAGAGGAAAGGGAATACAGATGAGAAGAAGAAAAAAGCAACATTTGATCAGAGAAGGGTACTAGGAAAGAAAAGAGGGGAGAAGTGAATACAGGACACAGAGTAATTTCAGTGTTAGCACCTGGGTTTGAAATGGACTGAATGGTGCAAGGGGAGGAAATTTCTTTTCATCACTAATATTTTGAAAGGATCCAACCGAGGTTTGACAAAGGGAATAAGAACAAAAGGCAGTGAGCAATAGCTTTGGCAATCACCCGGAATACCGGCAAGTAGGACAATTCAGTAGACAGGAAGAAAACGAAGACCCCAGTAATGACAAGAATGTCTGAAAGGGGACAAAATTCAACGTCCAACTTAACCTGAACCTTATGGTCTGCTTCCACAGGCGTGGGGGAAACAGATGCTCCAGGCCTCGCTGTAGTCAACGGAAGGAATCCTCAATCACGTCTCCGGGTGTCTCCCTCAGATCTGTTCTTACCCTGCCCTGGTCTTGCTGGGTTCTCGTTCACCTATTTCTGTTGGTCTGTCCTTTAGGGTCTGTGCCTGGCATTGCTAACGGTTGTTTCAACCTTGGATTTCCCCAGTAACATGGTACGTGGCTGCTGGAGGGCCCCTCCAATGACGTTCGCCTTCATTTTTACCAGACTCTCGGACACTTCTCACGCCGGCTCTTCTAACAGAGGGTATAATACCCTATTACACAAAGCACGGATTTGCCTGCCACAATAATCTTTCCATATTTTATGTGAGTGCCAGTGGTGGCATATTAGAAGAGAAAAACGCTAGAAAAAGTGAATCTATAGCACCTTATGGAGTCAATGTCTGTCACCGAGTAACTTGCAATATCGTATTCATAACTAGAGCTAAAGCCTTGAGTGGGATAGCAGAGATCTATTTCAGGAGGGACTCCAAACAGTGCCCTTTCAAACACATGGGAAAACTACCACTCCCTTGTGGCTCTGCCAGCGCTGTTTACATGGTACACCTTATTACAGCCTCTTTCCCCAGTGCTGTGCGAGTAGCCAGCAGCATTTAGTGTTGGTTCCACGTCCCCCAGTGGTCAGGTGCTTCCCTCCAGGCCACACTCTCAGAACGCTGGCACGATTCTAGTGGAGGGAAAACCAGTCACTTAGCTAGCAAATATCATGGGTTTATTATGAAAATCCCTTAACCTAGGTAGGCAGTATCCATTAGAAAAACATCTTGGTTTTTAATTTATATCTGAATGAGGTTCCTACTTTTGAGACTGCAGGAATAGGGAAGGGACTCAAAAGCAATAGTATTAACCAGTGTAATATGTGGGCAAAGAATACAGTTCAGAAGAATATATAGTTGGCCGTAGCAGTGGCTGGGTATCCCACAAACTTATAGGAAAAAAAATCACTGTAGCACACAGAAAAATATTAGAGCCTCAGCTCAGAAATATGGTTTGCTGAGAAGTTTTAGGATAGGTATATGATAGCTGATTTCTGAGACAAATCTCTGTGTCTGATAATGGGCCAATTTGGAATACCAGGGCAGCTACAAAATAAATTGTGGGCTGCCAAGACTGTACACTTCCTATATAATATTTTTCTAAGTATTTGGAGACACTGAGGAAGAGCTCATCTTACCTTTAACTCCCATGACAGTTTCAACAGATCATTCCCCAAAGGAAGACAATGTGGAAAACCAGCTTTCTTCTTGGCGGGAAGCTACCAGGAAGTAGAAAATGAAAAATCAAGCGATGCAATTTTAACTTAGAACCTAAATGAGGCTTTAATGATGTATTCACACAATTTAAGGAAATATTATATTTTTATCAAATTCACTCCCTGCCCTTTTGTAACCAAAATGCATGTACAATTTGTCACTGTAACAAGGCGCTGGAAACAGAGGGTATAAGAGATGAAGTCCAAAGAGTATTTTCCTCAACAAGACCTAAAGCCTTTCCCAGAATATAAACAGCATGGTAAAGTGCAGTAATGGTATTTCCTTGGGTTTTCTTTCATATTTTAAGTTCTAATGTTCCACTGAGTATAGAATAGATAACTGACTCGGAAACAGTTGAAACAGAGACAGAAAATAGATTTTACTATATTATATGTTTTAAATTGTGACAAAGAAAAGGTGTTTCTTTGAATTCAAGAAGTGCAGAGCTGTGTAAAATGGATGTTCTTTAGAGAAGGTATTCTTAAGATTTGTTGTGAAGCCCTAGACTCACACAGAACTAGTATGAGAGATTCTGTCTTTTCAACAAGTTCTGCAGAATATTCCAATGCACATCAAACATCAAGAAGCATGGAATTACAAAGCAATTGCTATACACAAAAGAGAAAACCCACAAATACGTAACATTTACTTCCGCTTACCTTTTAAAAATAATATGGTAGGCTTCCAACACAACATTTGTGTGATCACCATTCATCTCGGCAGTCTGATCTGAAAACTGAATCCTCAGCCTCTGAGTTGAGTCAGTGAATAGATAGATAGAGTGTTGGCTTCAATTTTGAGATACTGGATAAACCAAATATCATATTGACTCTTACTAGAATGATTGTAAAATTAAAAAATACCATCCCCAAAACTGTAAATATCTTTAGTTATGATTATTTTGTATAATTTATATACTAAAACTCCACTGGGCATTTCACCTTTCAATTCTCTTTTAAAAATTTTTAATGATATATCTTTATCTAATATTCTTTTTTAGGTTGTTCCTATACTTGACATATACATGTAACTTTCCCATTAATATAAGTGTAAATGAAATTTATGTGCATTCATTGATAGAAGAATAAAACTCTTCATATCATATTTTCAAATTAGGCTTATAACTTCTGAGAATATATTTGATCAGAGCAGAATAGCAGCCTGATGAGTAACATTTAGATTGATAAGACATTGTGATTCATAATTGATACAATCTTAGATCTGCCAGTGCAACAAAAGGTCACTTTGAAAGTTGATGGGGGCTAGAGCCAGAGATAAATTGGAAATAATACTGTATCACGCAAAGGAGGAAGATACTGACAGAAATCTACTTATTCAGATCAAATTAAAAATATCTTGGAAAGCACAGTAATTAACAGCTAGTTCTCAGAACTTGACATTCCGCACAAATGTCACTCCCCAGGGTATTACACAGGAATTAGAGTGTCCTTTCCCTGTCAGATGGATAGATTGTCTACTACCGAATAAGTGCAGGAAAAGAGTCTGATTTTAGTGATGTTTTGAATTTAAATAGAAGTGTATCACCTTTCTTTGTGTTTCTGAGTTAGGAAATAATTATAAAACTTGTTCCCTTTGAAAATGTATGGAAGATACTACATACTAATAAGTATTCCTTTACACTTTAATCATAAAAATATCAGAAAACAGCTAAAAATGCCATTTTTCAGAGTGCTGCATGTTATGGGAGTGGGGACTAGGTTAAAGTGGTAACTTTATTCCATTTCGCCCCAGAATTTGATCCACTGAGAAGAAAACCTTTTGCCCCAAGTTAGAACTTATATTTTCCTAATAAACCATCCATCTCTTTCTAATCAAAGAATACATCCTCTTCTATAGAGAGAAACAGAGCATTGATTACCAGGGAGCCCCCATCATCACATCAAAATCGACCTGTGGGATAAAGACTGGACCTTTTACTATAAGATGTAAATACCCAAATTCATTATGATCATGATCAATGTTTGTCCTTCTCAATTTACCCTTTCTTTTTTTTTTTTTTTTAATTCACACAGATATACTATTCATGAAGAGGTCTTGAC
Organism: Perodicticus potto; assembly: GCA_963574655.1. NCBI lineage: Eukaryota > Metazoa > Chordata > Mammalia > Primates > Lorisidae > Perodicticus > Perodicticus potto. Next base: position 38,899 of record CAUYRH010006708.1, read on the forward strand.
TACACAGGACCAAAATGAAACAACCCCCTAAAAACTCCTGTGTTTGAAACAAACATGCAGATAGGGAAGCCATTGTTCTAAAACACCTCCATCTCCACTGAATCCATAAGGCCCCACATGTCCATTTTCACTCATCCTTGCCACAACAACGCCATCCTCATCATCATGAACTCACAATTCTGCATCCCATGATACTTTGTGCATTTGTTATGTTGAACCAACTTCTTCACATGTACCTCCCTCTCACACTCTATGACTACATCTTCTGAATTCCAAATGTGTCTTTTTCAAACTTTTCCACATTTTAAAACTCTTCTCTGAATACTGCCTTGTCTTAGTAGAAATAAAACTGGTTCCCCTCTAGCTTTGCAAATGGAAACTGTCTTTGAATTTGGTATGAAAGTAGCCTTAGTGTCATCTTTTCTATTTGTTATCCCAGGACGCTAAATTCCCCTTAACCTTATGAAACTTGGAGCTTCGTTCTTTTCAGTTCTTTTGTAATTGCCCCCTTCTTATTGCTATCTGTGGAACATGCAATCTTCCTCTTATTTTTTTGAGATAATTGTGGTTTTCTCTCTGCCACAACTCTTGGTATCAAGTCTTGAAGAACTTCCAAGTCAATGATAAATATATACGCACTGGACTGAATTCTCACTTCCTTGCCCTTACACTCTCTAAATACCTCCCCTTCCATTTCACCTGTTTATTCCTAAATTCAAAGTTCCTGGATTCACTCTCCATTAAGATTTTTTTTTTTTGCAATACAGTCTCACTTTGTTGCCACGGTATAGTGCTGTGGTGTGATAGCTCACAGCAACCTCAAACTCTTGGGCTTAAGCAATCCTTTTGGCTCAGCCTCCTGAGTAGTTGGGACTACAGGTGCCCATCACAATGCCTAGCCAGTTTTTTTTTTTTTTTTTTTTATTAAATCACAGCTGTGTACATTAATGCAATCATGGGGGACAATGTGCTGGTTTTATATACAATTTGAAATATTTTCATCAAACTGGTTAACATAGCCTTCATGGCATTTTCTTAGTTATTGTGTTAAGACCTTTATATTCTGCATTTAGTAAGTTTCACCTGTATTCTTCTAAGATGCACCTTAGGTGTGGTCCCACCAATTACCCTCCCTCCACCCATTCTCCCCCCCCTCTCGTTTTAGATAGGGTCTTGCTCTTGCTCCAGGCTGGTCTCCAACCTGTGAGCTCAGGACAATCCACCTGCCTTGGCCTCCTAAGTGCTGGGATCACAGGCATGAGCCACCAAGCCTGGCCCACTCTCCATTATGATTCTTTAAGACAGTCTATATTCTTCTTAAACAATCAGCTCTTATTCCTCTTCCTTCACCAATCTCTTTCTAAGCTAAGAAGCCATCGAAGGAAACATCCTTATTTCCCCCCCCCAACAATCTACAAACCTACCTGTGGTTGTACTGGTTTTCTTGAATTCCTCATTTTTTTTCCAATGTAAGACGTTTTCCTCTTTCTAACAAAAGGAAAAACCATTAGTATTTTTTCTGGATCTTCAGACTTCCCATCTCTTTTCTGCATTTTCAATGTCTCATACTTTTATGGATCTTTCCCACCAGGATTTCTCCATCATTTTGTATATCCCACATAAAATGTTCCTGCCACTCTAGTTATTTCATAAAATCCAGCCAGTTCCTGCCTGGACAATCTGTCTTCTCTTCCTTATGTCTTGTTTCCTCGTCAGGGATTTTCACACAAGGTTTAACACACTTCCCAGTGACAAACTGTTTAGGGTCATCTAAAGCTATGCCCAAAACCTAGACTATACTACAAATGCCTATTTATATCATTTCTTAGAGAAAAAATTATAATTATAATGTTTTATAATTTATTTATATAATTTAGGGGCCAGTGAGAGATTGTGATTTGTAACAAACTCATCCAATTCAGAGTAACATCACTTTTTTCAGCCTTCACTAACTAAATGGTTTTTGCACTTTGGCACAGCAAGAAGGCATTGGACGAGAAGGAGAGTCAGAGTTGAAATCCATCCAGCGTAGGATTCACCAACCCAAACTCTTGACTAAACACTGAAATATATTCATAGATTTTCTTCTCAAAAGTAACAGCTGGAAAAACTAAATGAGATAAGCAGTTTCAGTGGTTGTCCAGTACTAGGAAGACAGTCTGGGTTATGAGTGAACCTCAGTTAAGTTCCTGTATAAAATCAAAACTTCATATAGAAAAATAAGATCAACTGGATTCATTCAAGGTGTCAAAGAATAATTTAAATAGGGGAAAAATCCAACTCAAAGACAAGAAAAAAGCAGTAAAGGGAAACAACCCTGAGATGATCCAGAAATTGAATTTTATGGATAATAAGGTTAAAAAAAATCAGAACATAAAAAAAGTAATAAACACCCAAGAATTTAACATACCATTGGAAACACTACAAATAAACAAAATCAAAATTGTAGACCAAAATAAAATTTCTGAAATGAAATATTAACTGAAGAGTTTAATACCATAAGGAACCTGGATGAGATGCTTCTAGAAGGACACCGTGATGGCTGCCCAGGGACAGTCCCACGTCCAGTTCAAGCTCGTGTTGGTTGGTGATGGTGGGAGTGGGAAAATTACGTTTGGGAAATGCTACTTGACCGGTGAATTTGAGAATGTAGCCACCTTAGACATTGAGATCCACCCCCTTGTGTTCCACACCAACAGAGGACCCATCAAGTTCAATGTATGAGATATAGCTGACCAGGAGAAATTTGGTGGACTCAGAGATGGCTATTATATCCAAGGCCAGGGTGCCATTATAACGTTTGATGTAACATCAAGAGTTACCTATAAGAACGTGCCTAATTGGCATACAGATCTGGTATGAGTACATGAAAACATCCCCATCGTGTTGTGTGGAAACAAAGTGGATATTAAGGACAGGAAAGTGAAGGCAAAATCTATTGTCCTTCACTGAAAGAAGAATTTTCAGTACTATGACATTTCTGCCAAAACTAACGACAACTTTGAAAAAGTTTCCTCTGGCTTGCTAGAAAGCTCATTGCAGACCCTAACTTGGAGTTTGTTGCCAGGCCTGCTCTTGCTCCACCAGAGGTGGTCATGGACCCAGCTTGGGCAGCACAATAGGAACATGACTTTGAGGTTGCTCAGACAACTGCTCTCCCGGATGAGGATGACGGCCTATGAGAATGAAGCTGGAGCCCAGCTTCAAAAGTCTAGTTTTATAGGCTGTCCTGTGATGTCAGCGGTGCAGCGTGTGTGTGTCACTTTATTATCTAGCTAAGCGGAACATGTGCTTCATCTGGGATGCTGAAGGAGATGAATGGGCTTAGGCATGAATGTGGCAGTTTAAAAAAAAATACCTTCATTGTTTGGACCTGCATATTTAGCTGTTTGGAACGCAGTCGATTCCTTCTTGAGTTTCAGATATAAGACTGCTGCAGTCACATCACAATATCCAGTGGTGAAATCTTATTTGTCATTGTCATTCCCATTCCTTTTCACTTAGAATCAGAATAAAGTTGTATTCTAGGAAAATCTAGGAAAAAATATCAGAGAGCTATAACAAAGTAACATAAAGTAGGTCTCTTACGACAATAGAAATTCATTGTCACAGTTCTGAAGCATGAAAAGACACAATTGTATTACTAGCATGGTTGAGTTTTGGTAAGAGTTCTTTCTCAACTGGCAGACTGCTGACTACTTGTATCCTCACAAGTGGGAAGGGGAAAGAGTTCCCAGGTGCCTCTTTCCTAAGGGCACTAATCCTTTACATAAGGGCTGCACTCTCATGACCTAGTGACTCCCAGTGGTCCCAACTTCTGTCATCACATTGAGCAATGAAATTTCAACATATAAACTTTGGAGGAACACAAACATTAAGTCCATAAAAATATTTCAAAGAAAATTATCTTTAAAAAAAAAAACAAAAAGGAGCAGTATTTAGGGGGGGAATAAATAAAGATTCATGAGAACAACATCAACCATCTCTAGCATGTATGACATTGAAGTCACAGAAGGAGAGGAGAGAGACATGAAAACAGAAAAAAATTGAAAAAAGATAACTAAAATTTATGAAATTATAAATTGATACAGCTCACTGAGTCCCAAGCATGATGAATATAAAGAGAACTGTACCCACCATATCCTACTAAAGTTTTTAGGAACTGAAATAACCAGAAATTCTTTAAAGCAGAGGCCAAATAAAATAAACTACCACATAATGAGGAAAAAATATAATAATAAATGATAATTAGACTAAATTAAGTTGGTTATCAAATATTTTCATTAAAAAAAAACTCCAGAGACTTGTATTTGTGAACAACATCGAATATTTGAGAAAGAAAAGACCAATACTTATAGTGGTTTTTTTATTTTGTTTTGTTTTTCAGGAAACAGAGACCACTCTCAAAATGTTTTATGAGGCAGCTATAATCCTAAAGGTAATTGCTGCAAAGAATATTACAAAAATTATAGACGATGATTCCTTGTGAACATAGAAGTGGCAGTCCTGAAGAAAATATCAAAAAATTAATCCAACAAAATATAAAAAAGACAATACTTGCTGTGAGGTGATAGTTGATGTGAACAGTACCTAGTACAAGGCTGAGTTAGCCACTTAAAGCAAATAGATGTTAACAACGACACTGATTTCCTGCCAGGAAGAAGTGAAAGGTGAGATGAGAATGTTTTCTGTGCCCCGAATCTCCCCGAGCAGGTGGTCGGGACGAGTGGGTGAGGTTCAACACTGCAACCAGCGGGCACCTCTGTGCGGCAGGGGCTCTGGGGGAACACTCCGTATCTCTGGCTCGGTTTTGCTGTGACCCTAACACTGCTCTTAAAAATTAGTCTAGAACAAACTCTAGCGGCTCCTGCATACGAGACCCCTGTGCAGGGGGGAGCTCGACTTTCCCCACTGCGCCCACTGCTTGTATTCTAGGTTTTCCTAGAATACCACTTTATTCTGATTCTAAATGGAAAGGAATGGGAATGACAATGACAAATAAGATTTCACCACTGGATATTGTGATGTGACTGCAGCAGTCTTATATTTGAAACTCAAGAAGGAATCGACTGCGTTCCAAACAGCTAAATATGCAGGTCCAAACGATGAAGGTATTTTTTTTTAAGCTGCGCCCCTTAACGTTCGTCTCCCCCAGCTGTTAACGCGCCAGCAAGGAGGCTTCTCTCTGTTGCCCCACAGAGAGCCAAGGTCTGATTGTCAAAGAAGATTGACTGCAGGGGACGTCAACCAGGCGGTGGGAGGAACACGTCAAGTCCTCCCCTCTGACCCATGGGGTACCTGGTGTTTCTGGAGGTGAAGGGAACAAAGCATGAAGCGAGTGAGCGCCGTGACAGGTTGGGGGCGGGGAGAAATCAAACCGCGGTCGCAGTAGGATCAGCAGCTGGCAGGTGGCGCCTCTGGGAGTCTGCGCTGGGGGCTGAGGGTCAGCCTTCCCGCCTTGTGCTCACGCAGGTTTCGGGGAGCTCTGCGGCGGGCGGAGGGCCGCTCAGCCGCACTTCTCTCCACAATCGGGGAACACGAGCCTTGTGATCCTGTCCTGACTTCAAGGAGGGCCACTGCTTCTGAAAAATAACTCAAAAGGGAGGCGGTCAGAGAATCAGAACATGACACAGTTCTGATCAGTAGATTTTTTTTTTTCTTTTCGAGACAGTGTCTCTCTGTCACCCTGGATGGAGTGCTGTGGGGTCATCCTAGCTCACAGCAACCTCAAACTCTTGGGCTTGAGCAATCCTCCTGCCTCCGCACCTGGAGTAGATGGGCCACAACGCCCAGCTAGTTTTTCTATTGTTAGTAGAGACAGAGCCTCACTCTTGCTAAGGATGGTCTTGACGCCCGAGCTTAGGCGGTTCACCCTCCCCAGCCTCCCAAAGTGCAAGGTTTACAGGCAGGAGCAACCGTGTCCCGCCTCTGGTCGGTAAATTTTACTGGTCTGGGAACTTGAAACATAAGAGGGCTACAAAAGGAAGTTTTGTTTAGGGAGCAGGTTACAATACCACTCCTGTAAGTGCCCGAGTCCTCAAGGCCCATCCCTGCCTTCAACAGCCTCGCCACTGCGGGGAACTTTTTTCCTTTCCTCCTTAGGCTTACTTCCTTCTCCTTTGAGATAACTCACTTGCCACTTCCATAAGGAAGGCTCCCCTGGCAAGCCTAGGCCGGATTCGGGCTCCTGCTCTGTGCTCCCAAACCTCCCTCAGCCTACCTACCTCTCTCCAAATCACCTTGTAGGGTAACTGTCATGGGTCACTGCTGTCACCCACCCCTCCTCTAGTCCGGGAGTGCTCTGAAAAGGATTGGACAGAGTCTTTTATCTGTGCCCCCCGCACCCCTAAACACATTCAGCCTGCAATAAATGGGTGAATACAAAATAAAGCAAATAGTATCCGGTTAGTGGAAAAAATAAATAAAGCAAATAAATGTAAATTGTATTAATAAATCAAAAAACATGATCAGTTTAACAGACCTAGAAAAAGCATTTTAAAAACATGTGTTAATGATGTAAATTCTCAGTCTTAGATTATAGGAATCTTCAACATCTCATGAAGCATATCTACAAAAATCTGGGGTGAATGACATACTTAATTATCACATCTTGAATGTTTTCCTCCAAGACTTGTTGTCAATAATTCTTGTTCTCAACTCTTCATTTTAATGCTATCATGAAGGATCTAGCCATTGCAATAAGGCAGAAAAAAAAAAAAAAGAAGTAAAAAACATACAGGTCAAAAAGAGAGAAGTCAAACTCTCTTAACTGAATAACATGGGTTCTTATATAGAAAATCCTAGGAAATCTTCAAAAGAGTTACAATAAGTGAATTCATCAAGATTGTAATGAGCAAAGTTTAAAAATCTAGTTGTATTTGTTGTATTTTTTCCAGGACCATGAAAAAATGCAACAAAATATAAGTTTTGAAAGTTTATTAAAAATTATGTCAAAAATACAAAATAATTAGAAATAAATTTAAAAAGGATATGAATTGATTCTGTATTAACATTATGATACTTTTGCAGAGGGTAATGAAAGTAAGGTAAAATAAATGTAAATATATATTAAATTCATGAATAAAAAGGCTTTAAGAAGTCAGTTCTCCACAGATTGATATATGTATTCAATTTTGTCTCAGTTATAAACAGAAGAGATAGTTTTGGAAAAATTTACTACTTAATTCTAAAAATTATATGGAATTCAAAATAATGTTGAATAGACAGTAATTTATAAAAGAGGACATTTGGATATTATACCACCTGTCTTACTGTGATACTATAGCAATCAAGAGACCATTACAGTGGCACCAAATTGTTGAATAAATCATTGAAATGGAATTGACAGCCCAAAAGTATACTCACATTTGATTTTTGACAAAGAAACCAAGATCATCCCAAAGGACAAGAAAAGTCTTTCCCCAAAGAGTGTTTGGAAATATTGGACATCAATTTAGGGAAGAAAAGGAGGAGGAGGAGGAAAAGGAAATAGAGGAGAAAAAATTATGATCCTTATATCATGTAATATAAAAATTGATTTCAGATGGAATCTAGACATAAATTTACAAGCTGAAACAATAAAGTATTTAAAGAAAACTTAAAACATTTTATTTACTTGGGATACTTTTAAAGTATTTTATTTTAAAGTATTTTATTCATCGAGTGGGGCGCCAGCCCCATATACCGAAAGTGGAGGGTTCAAACCCGGCCTCAGCCGAACTGCGAAACAGAAAAACAGCCAGGCGTTGTGGCGGGTGCCTGTGGTCCCAGCTACGTGGGAGGCTGAGGGTGATAGAGTGAAACTCTGTCTCTACAAAAATAAAAATAAAAATAAAAATAAAAAATAAAGTATTTCATTTACTTTGGATACTTTTAGAAAAGAGACACAATAATCACTAATGAAAAGTATAAATTAAGCTCTATCCAAATTCAAAGCTTCTACCAAAAATAGCTAACAGGCAAAAATAACCCAAGTGTCCATCAACAGATTTTGTCCATAAACAAAATGTGATATATCATCAGGTAGAATATTAGCCATAAAAAAGAAGCATTGATACATGCTACAACATGATGATACTTGAAAACACACTGCTAAGTGAAAGAAGACCAAAATGGGCAAACATTGCATATTGCATCTATCTTAAATATCTAGACTAGGAAGATCTTTAGGTATGCAAAGCAGATCAGTTACTATTGGCTAGAAAAAGAGGGGAATAAGCAATTGCTGTTTAACAGAAAAAGGGTTTCATTTTCTTCTGGAGTAATAAAAATGTATTAGAATTAGATAAAGGTGGTATTTATATAACATTTTGAGTGTAGTGAGTGCCACAGAGTGAAAATGAACTGTTCATTTTATTT